>CM026200.1:22407217-22531957 GCA_014839995.1 Xenentodon cancila
CATCTAGTGGCTCAGCGTTTTTGGTGGCCCCTGTTCCAGAAGGACGTCCGCCAGTTTGTTGCGGCGTGCCCAGTGTGCTCCTGTGCCAAGACTTCCCGCCGTCGCCCCGCTGGTCTCCTTCACCCATTGTCCATTGCCCGTCGTCCTTGGTCCCACGTCTCTATGGATTTTGTTACGGGTCTTCCGCCCTCAGATGGAAAGAGGGTGGTGCTGACTATCGTGGACAGCTTTTCCAAGATGGCTCATTTCGTGGCATTGAACAAGCTGTCCACGACCAAGGGGATGGGAGATCTCGTGAGTACACATGTTTTTCGACTGCATGGATTGCCTCAGGACATTGTTTCAGACCGTGGACCCCAATTCACGTCCCGCTGCTGGTCTGAGTTTTGTAGGCTCCTGGGGATTCAGATCAGCCTATCCTCCGGGTTTCATCCCCAGTCGGATGGTCAGACTGAGCGGCTCAACCAGGTGTTGGAGACGGGCCTGCGCTGCCTATGCTCTGGAAACCCATCCTCCTGGGCTCGACATCTGACTTGGATCGAATATGCCCACAACTCCTTACCTTCCTCTGCCACCGGTCTGTCCCCTTTTCAAGTTGTTTATGGTTACCAGCCTCCGATGTTTTCCCCTCAGGAAGGGGTTGCTGCAGTTCCGTCGGCTTGGGCGTCAGCACGGCGCTGTCATCGGATGTGGCGGCGGGCTCGGTGCATGCTTCTGCGGACAGCTCAACGGTATGCCCGGACAGCTAACCGCCATTGTTCTGAAGCCCCGGTTTACACGGTGGGCGACAAGGTGTGGCTCTCCGTGAAGGATTTGCCCCTTCGGGTGGACAACCGGAAGCTTGCACCCCGTTTTGTGGGTCCCTTCCCCATTTCCAAGGTTATAAACCCGGTGGCAGTTCGCCTTCAGTTGCCTCCTTCTCTCAGGGTCCATCCAAACTTCCATGTCTCCAGGGTCAAGCCTGTCTTGACTTGTCCCTTGCTTGTTCTCTTGTGTCTTAGTTCCTGGTTTTTTGAATCCTGCTCTGCCTGACCTCGACTCTGCCTGTGCCCTCATTGGATAGTCTGCTTGGATCATGACGGAGGACTTTGGGTTTCGGATCCAGGACGTGCCACAGATCACGTCAGCTGCTCTGGTCCCTCGGGGATTACCCCGAGGACTGATCTCGAAATAAATATCTTAAAGACAGTCTTGATTCCGTGGTCGTCTGTGGGCCGTGACATACATATGCATTTTAATCTTGCAACCAAGGTTTTTTTTTTGTTAGTTTTTTTTTTTTTGTTTCTTTTATTTATATATATATATATAATTATTTATTTATTTTTTTTTTTTTTAATGTCGTCTTTTTTGCTTAATTCCCTCTGGCTCTTCAGATCTGTGCGTGTGGCGCACAAACCCCGGCTCCGTGTTCGACTACGACCCTGCTGAGGACAACATCCGGTCCAGAAGTCTGCACATGATGCTGGTAAGACTCACAGTTCACTTCACCCATCAGAAACTGATTTGACATCTTTGATAAATAGTCTGGTTTTAGTTTGTTAAAGATCAGCATCTGTCACGGTTGCTGATGACTTCACTGATGACTCACATGACTGCAGTTTATTCATCCTGTGAGTGAAGCTGACATGTTGGCCTAAAGGTGAAGGATTTGCTCAGTAGACTTCTGTTGCACCAATACATTTATTTGGACCTTATTGTGTTCCAGATAACAGTTTTAAGATGTTAGTCCCCCACATACTCTTAATAGAGGCGCAAAATTCAAAAATAACCAAAACTGAAACACTTTCACCGGATCTGCGGAGTGTTTAATCCACCCTTGATTAGCGCGACAGTCTGAATCCTCCGATCCTCCCTGGATTTCCTCAGAGGGTCGGTGTGTTGCGCCACCACGGTGAGGTCTTCTAATGGCGATTAGTTTTCCGGCTCCCCCGTTGTGGACTGCCTGCGGTTCCCGTCCAAGGATCCTGGATTTAGTGGCTGTGTTTTCCTCCTGGCGCCACATCTGCCATACAAAGTTCCTCCATGCGCTTCCTACCACCCTCCTTCTCCTCCTTGGTGCACACTTGTCTCCCATTTAAATAATAACAGGTGTGTGCGCTACAGAGTCACATGGTACAGATGATTTAAAGGGGTATCCTTCCTTTATACCCCTTACCCAGTGCAACACAAACCTTGTTCAAAAGTATGCACATTACATGTCATCTTGTACCAAATAATAATAAAAAAGTTTATATTTACTGACATGACATAAATAAATGTGACAGCGTCACAAGCTCACGTTATTAGTCAGCTGCTGAGCCCACTGGACTCTTAATGTCCAGAGAATCTGCAGTGGAGGAAACCTTAGCCATCTCCTCCTTGCTCTGGGTTTGTAGATCAACTGAGAAGAGATTGACAGTAAAAGATCAAGACAAACCTGTTTCAATTCTCCCAACCCCTTCAAATATTTAAAAAATAAATCACAGAACTTTAGTGTGCAGACCTGATGTGGGTAACCTGTGTTTATAGAGTGATACAGTGTGTGTGGGAACGGACTAAAAATGAAAAAAGAACAAAGAACTTACATTGCTCACTTGTGTTTTCAGCTCAGTCACACGCTTGTACTCTGGAGTGTCCAGAACCACAGAGAAGTTAGCCAGGTTCTTCTTGGCCTCTGTTGTGTGAAATTTTCTCAGGTTCGTCGGAGGTAGGCACACAGACTCTGATGAACAATATATATATTAATTTTACGCAAAGCAAAGCAATCTATTTGGTTATATAGGCAAAACACACACAAAGAATATAACTTGGATTATATGAATGAAGCATGCATATAGAATATTATACAGATATTTCACACACTTTCACACACAAAAGAACACTGACTAACCAAAGTGTCTCTCACTTTGGTTAACTACATTTCACACACACACAAAATCACATTCACTGTGATTCTAGCAGAAACAATCACATTGGTTTTCATATATACATAAACCACATCTACTGTGATGCTAGGACCAACCTGTGTCCCCCGCAGCGCACAGCCAAAGTCAGTCACTTCAGTTATCAAAAATGCATTACTCACACAAACTTCAGTTTATCATAAATGCATTACTCACACAAACTTTAGTTTATCATAAATGCATTACTCACACAAACTTTAGTTTATCATAAATGCATTACTCACACAAACTTTAGTTTATCATAAATGCATTACTCACACAAACTTCAGTTTATCATAAATGCATTACTCACACAAACTTCAGTTATCATAAATGCATTACTCACACAAGCTTCAGTTTATCAAACAGGCATTATTCTCATGTGCTATGATGCTCGGATGAAAGTGTCGTTCACCCCCTGCAGAGCATAGCTCCAAACAACCATCGGAGAAGCGTTCCATCCTTACCGTTGACACACGGACTGGAGAGCCAAACAGTCCCGGTAAAAGCAGCTTCCAACCTTGCTGGGCGTCCGTACGTGACCCGCAGCTGACTCTGACCCGGACAGAGACTTTCCGTCGCTATATTCTCTCGTACAAGGACTGTGTGTGAGATGGGGGGGCCAACCCTTCCCCACAGACAGACCCTGTTCTTGGAAACAGATCCTGACGCACAAAACATGTTTTGTAAACCAGGAACCGTTCTCAGAACATGCTATCAAAACTACAGACTTTACAGACTGGAGAGCTCGTCAGTAAAAGTCAAAAACAGGTCATATTAATGATGACGATGCCACTGGAATTAACAAAAAAAAAAGCACTGATCAGACAGGATTAAGAATAAGGACTGTGTCATCCAAAGAGAAACACAAACCTTGAATCTGGTGATATTGCGGAGACGGACCATCTCTGGGGTGTCATACAAGAAGCAACCGACTCTTATAAACTATGCTGAAACGCTTCTGTACATCACTGAGGTGCTCTTGGTTCAGCTCGACTTGTTTGATATCAGGAGTGTCGTAAGTAGTGTGGATCTTGTCCTTCTGCTTGTGGTAGGTCTCGCGATAGATACGCTGGGGAAGCAAAGAGGCCACATATGAGACGCTGCTGCTTTTGTCCATAAATGAATAAAAAATAAATAATTTTTCATGGCTCTAAATAAAAAACGTTGGTAATGAGTTCTTTTACATCGTTGACGATCTTTCCTCGCATTAACAAAGTTGACACCCTCTGGATGAAGAGTGTAAGACTTGGCCTTCATCATCTCATAGGCTTCCTTGTATTTCACCTGCACAGATATGAGCCAAAGTGAGAAATTCACTGTATCTCAGTACGATCAGGAAGAAAAGACGTTGGTTAAAAGACGGTGCTGCTTTTTTGTGCTGTGTTGACGGGGTTCCCTTCTTAAGGATCAGTTGAAAATGACGAGGAAAATCCTAATCAGTCAGGAAGTGTCATTGTTATTATGAGTTAATAAGTGTGTGTCCTGAATAACCCACATAGTAATTTAAATACCATCAATTCAATTAGTATAATTCATTTAAATTAAAGATAATAATTACTGATGTTACTGAATATAGGATTGTAAAATTCAAACAGGCACTATATTATGGAGCGGTGTCTTAGAAAATGTGTTTTAGTTTAATCATGAAAAATGAATCTGATGAGAACCATCTTAATCTTGAGTTAAACAAAAATACATAATTTCATAAAGCAGCATATTCTCCTCTCTAGGTTCAATGAACAAGTTGGTGGACAACTTTTTCATTGATAAAACTGTAACTGAGAAAGTCAGATGCAGAAAATAAACCTGTCACCACCATCGTCACTGACTTATTTCAAATGAAATGTGCTCAGCTTTGCTCAAAATAGATTCTAACTGGTTTCTTCCATAAAACGTCTTGACAATGAGTCCACTGGGTGATCCAGCGGCTTTTCCACTCATCCTTTGATCCAGCAGTGTCTTAGAAATAAGACTAATAATAACTCCTTGCATTACTGGGCAACTGAAACATTGTAGGAATTACGTGTTGAGAAAGTTCGGACCAACATCCCATCAGCTGGTTTTATATGAGCTCCAACACCAACTTGCATTCTGGACACCTGAAACATTGTCTGAATAAGTTCATCAGTTAGTTGATTCAGTCAAACAGGATCTAGTCTGACATTTGCACTATAAACCTTTACAATCTACATAGTGTGAGAACATTTAAATAACTTTTCAAGTACAGATCCAGGAGGAGGAGGAGGAGGAGAAGGAGGAGGAGGAAAAGGAGGAGGAGGAGGTCTTTTCTGAGATACTGAGATCGTAGTTCAGATATATGTGATATCATTTATTTTCCTACCTCCACCTGTCTGTGTAGACGTCTCTGTTGGAGACCTGCTGACATCCTGACCTGCAGTCCTCGTCTCTGTGGATCACCAACTAGCCATGTATCAGCCATATATACACAGAAGTCTTAGTTCTGTTTTAGCTTTTATAAGTAAAAAAAATAATGTTTGTTTGCCTTTTTAGATGATTAAACCTGAAAATGAGGTCGTTAAAATGGCTTTGTAGAGGTTTGCAATCTTCTTTACATGGAAGTCTTCACCATCAGCTAAAGCCAATAAGTTGGGGAGCAGTCGTTCAGTGACAGCATAAAAGTGGTCTTTTGGAGAGTCCACGTTTGTCCTTTTAGGTATTCTCCACACCGGTCTGTGAAGAAGCAAGATCAGGGCTTTTTTGACTTCTTCACTTGCTCCTGTGGTGTCGTCACATGTTTCCTGTGGTCCGACGGCAACCCCTGGACCCGTTTCTTTAGGTCCACTTATCAGGGTGGTGCTGGGATCAGAGATATGCTGTGATTCCTCTGGTGGGGTTGAAATTGAAAGACAATCATCTTTACCAGGGAAAGACTGGACCACAGTCTGCAGACAGGAGATGGGCTCCTGTTGAAGGACTTTGGGTGGTTGGACTTGTGAGGAAGACTTTGTGAAAAAGACCTGCTGTTCCTGCTCAGAAACGTTGGATGGTTCATCCTCTGTTGCAGATTTTGAAGAAACTGGTTCCTTCTCTGAGTTGTTGGATGGTTCATCCTCTGTTTCAGATATGGAAGAAAGGACAACTTTATTTTTAGTTTTCTTCAAAGTCTTGAAAGACTCCTTAACGGCTGAGAAGATCTTTTGTAACCTGTCAGGTTTCTTGATTTTTTTCTAAATATGTGTTTTTTGAAAAGGTAGATAATTTTTTCTTTAAAGGAGCCACTTTTTGCACAAAGATGGTCGAATTCATGCACCAAACATTGAGGACCGTACTAGTTTGCTGTCCATATTGGCGCGACAGAATGAGATTTCTGCTCAGCTGGTGCAACAACATAACTCTTCCTCTTCCTCCTCACTTAAACCAAAATCTGTGGAATCAGTCATCTCATACAACATTTCCTCCTCCTGGGTGGATTGAGATGAATTTTCTACAGATGTAACTTGTTCCACAGATGTTCCTCTGCTGTCCAGTTGAGGTCTGGAATTCTGTCATTAACATCAGGTAACTCTGAACCACCATGTCAACGTTACAGACATCACTGATCTGTTTTACAAAAGGTGCAGCAGCGTCTTGATCGTAGTGGATGGAGGATTCAGGTTTTTGCTCCGTGTGTTTCATGGCTTCACTCTTGAACAAGTCAGATTTTAGAGTAGGCCTGTGGGGTAATGCCCTGGACCACCTCCTCACAGGTGACCGTTGGTTTCAGAATCCTGCTCAGAGACGATGCTGTTAATTGTTTTGTCAGGTCAAACTGAAGCGAAGCCAGCATACTGTTGGTGTTTGTCTGGAGAACCAGCGACGACACTTTCCCACTGTTCTGCTGTAATGGTGCTGAAAAAGTGTTGAAACATTGGTTTAATATCTGCGGCAGTTATAGCCACCTTTTCCGTCTGTGGACTCATGTTGTTTCGGATGTGCTGCGATGCCGTGGAACAAAGATGTTTTGCTGTTATTGTCTGCACAGGTTAAGGCTTCTCTCTGTGAGTTTATACAATGGGGTATGACGTCACTAGACGTCTTGAATCTTTCAGACATCACAGCAGCTACGCATGCGCACTTGTGCGTTAAGGCTGCATCACGCATTAGAATATGAAGTTGGGTAAGTCTGGTACAACTGCAACCAATAAACTAGAGGACAAACCGTGGTCCTCAGTGCAACAAGAAGCAGCAAAACACTGTAACATGCAGACGTGTTTAAAATGCACAACAGAGTGGACGAGCAACCGAGTTCAAGCTGTAAAGCTGAATCTGCATTTCCACGACTGATGTGGGTCATCCAGCTCTAGTTCCACCACTGGAATCATTTTGGATGCGAGCATCACCACCATGTTATTTACACCTTTCTGTCTCAGTCCTGTTTAACATTCACAACAACTCTTACAAAACCTTTTTTGAACTTTAACCACAGAACTGTTGTTATAGCTTGTAATAAAATAATATGTGTACACCACATTTAACCATAGACACTCATGTTTCATTCAGCTGGGAAATGCAGGTTAACTGCACGGAGTTCAAGAGGAAGCTGAAGGATCAGAGATCAGAAACTAAATGGTTTGTAAATGGGAAAAGTAACGACTCTGTGTCCAACAAATCAGGAGACTCTGACTCTGAGCTGGACCCCAGTGGAGAAAACACCAAAACGTCTACTGACACCACCGTCAGTCCTACGATGTCCACCGAGGTAGGGAGGGGTTCTGCAGATATTTGATAGCCTGATCTGAAATGAGTCATTTGAGTAAGCGATCCATTCAGATTGAGACACATTTGTGTGGATCTGCCTTGTGGTTAAAATGTGCCGGTCTTCAGTTTTTAGCAGTTGAGACTGTGAAGATGTGGATTTCCAGGATTTCCATAGTTTATGTGGAACGTCACACATCAGGACCAAACTGATTCATCATGGTATTATTCAGGTGAAACATTCACAAGACTCATACAGATGTTTGCTTGAAAGTGTAAAGCACAAAGAACATTCAGTACAGAGACTTGTCTGGGAATTGAACCCGGGACCGCTCGCACCCTAGGCGAGAATCGTACTACTAGACCAACGAGCCGCCGTAAAGCAAATGTTTTTTGAATAAAAAAATAAAAAACACTTCACATCTTTGGAAGTCAATAATTTCACAAAGGATATCAGATTTTTCTCTGTGCTTTTGGGTTGTTGTGGAATAACGCTGTCAAAATCAGAAGGTTGCGTGTTCAACTCACGTCAGGGTCATAATGAATTTTCATTTTAGGTTCCTGTAACCTCAGGACGTCACGAAAGATCAAATCATCACTCTTAAAACCTCCACCAATCAGGAGACGCATGAACCCATTATGGATCTGTAGAGGCAGGGACGTGTCTCTCTCTTGTCCTTCAGGTGGATGGAGGTCCTCAGGGTCTCAGGAAGCAGTGTGAAAGACAGCAGATGTAAAAGTCTGGATGGTCTGGATCCTATATGACCAGAGGGGGTTGTGCTGCTACTGATGCAGAGGTTGACTCATTTGTACCTGGTGTCCAGGGAGGATACGATAGTCGCACTACTTCCAAGTCTCATCTAACAAAGTCAAATGACAGCAAAGTTCCAGTTGATGTTGGTGATTATGCAGAGAAACCTTTGCTTACCTTAGTTTTGGGTTCCTGGTTCTGGACTTCAGGTGTGAACTCCACCACTACTGGCGGACCCCAGACCACTGATCCTCACGCTTAGTTTAAAACTGCCGAGCTGGAAATCAGAGAAGCCAGTTTCGTTGGTGGTAGTTTACCGGCCTCCTGCTGGAGCTTATCTGGAGTTTCTGTCTTAGTTCTCAGATTTCTTATCTAGTTTATTGATCAGTACAGATAAAGTCATCATAGTGGGCGACTTTAACATTCATATGGATGTTGACAACGACAGTCTTAGGTTGGCTTTTGATTCTCTTCTAGAATCGATGGGGATTTTACAAAAAGTTAACGAACCGACGCATTGTCTTAATCATACTCTTGATCTGGTCCTCGTCTACGGTGTAGAACTTGATAATCTGTTAGTGTCACATGTAAACTCCCTCCTATCCGACCACTATTTAATAACGTTTGAATTCAACATTGTCAACGTTACGCATAATAGGAGGAATTACTTTAGCAGGTGTCTATCCGATAAAGCTATCACTAAATTTAGGGAGGCCGTTGCTCTTCATCTTCTTACAGAGGAACATAGTGAAGCAGTTGAGGGCTGTGACCTCGGTTCTACCTCTGCAGACGTTGATTTCCTTGTTGGTAGCACTGCAGATGTGTTGCATACAGCTTTAGATGTTGTTGCTCCTTTGAGAAAGAGGGTCTCTAACCATAGGAGCTTAACTCCCTGGTTTAACTCACATATTCGTATGTTAAAACAGAAAGTGCGTAAAATGGAAAGAAAGTGGTACTCTAGTAGGTCTGTAGATATTTATTATGCATGGAAAGATAGTCTAATAGTGTATAAAAAAGCGCTTCGCAAAGCTAGAACAGCCTATTATTCAGTGTTAATAGAGGATAATAAAAATAACCCACGTTTTCTGTTCAGCACTGTAGCCAGGCTGACAAAGAGCCACAACTCTGTTGAGCCGTGCATCCCTGCAGCTCTCAGTAGTGAAGACTTTATGAGCTTCTTTAGCATTAAAATTGTCAGAATTAGAGAGGAAATCGGCCAGGCCCTCCCGGCAGTGGCTGTGGGAATTTCTTCAACCTCGGCGACCCCCTTATGCTCCGACCTGACTCTAGACTGTTTTGTTCCTGTTGACCTCTCTGAGCTGACCTCAGTCGTCAATGGATCTAAATCATCCACGTGTCTGTTAGACCCAATCCCTACTCGACTACTCAAAAATGTTTTCTCTCTGATTGGACCGACAATACTGAAACAGATCAACTTGTCACTAGTCTTAGGATATGTACCACAGGCTTTTAAAGTCGCAGTAATCAAACCATTACTTAAAAAACCCTCTCTTGACCCAGACATTTTAGCTAACTATAGACCAATTTCCAACCTTCCATTTATCTCTAAAATTCTGGAAAGGGTAGTTGCAAGCCAGCTGTGTGAGCATTTGTATAGAAATGATCTATTTGAAATTTTTCAGTCAGGGTTCAGAATGCATCATAGCACAGAAACAGCACTGGTTCGAGTCTCGAATGACCTTCTTATGGCCTCAGATAATGGGTTAGTGTCCAAACTGGTTCTGCTGGACCTCAGCGCTGCTTTTGATACTATAGATCACAGCATTTTACTGCAGAGGCTAGAGTATGTTGTTGGGATTAAAGGGACAGCTCTAGATTGGTTTAAATTATATCTGTCTTATAGATTCCAGTTTGTTCATGTTCATGAGGTTTCTTCCGTACAGACGAGGGTCTGCTATGGTGTCCCGCAGGGTTCAGTGCTAGGGCCAATCCTGTTCAGTTTATACATGCAGCCCTTGGGAAGTATTATCCGGAACCACAGCATTAATTTTCATTGTTATGCTGATGATACGCAGCTGTATCTGTCTATGAAGCCAGATGAAACAGAACCATTAGACAAACTTCAGATGTGTATTAAGGACATCAAGGACTGGATGTCCAGAAATTTTTTGCTACTAAATTCTGATAAAACAGAAGTTGTTGTTTGTGGTCCCAAACACCTCAGGAAGGGATTAGATGGTCTTGCGATGGCCTCCAGTAAAACTGTGCGAAACCTTGGCGTTATATTCGATCAGGATTTGTCATTTAAACAGCATATTAATCAGGTTTGTAAAACTGCGTTTTTCCACCTCCGTAATATCGCAAAGATTAGGAGCATCCTCTCGCAGAGTGATGCCGAATAACTAATTCATGCGTTCGTATCTTCTAGACTAGATTACTGTAACGTGTTGTTGGCTGGATGTCCAAGTAATTCTCTTAACAGCCTCCAGCTGATCCAAAATGCAGCAGCGCGAGTGCTGACAGGAATCAACAAGAGAGACCACGTCTCTCCAGTTTTAGCTTCCCTCCATTGGCTCCCTGTAAAATTTAGAATCCAATTCAAAATTTTATTACTGGCATATAAAGTCCAAAATGGCCTAGCGCCTCGATATTTGCAAGACCTGATAGTACCGAACGTTCCTAATAGAGCTCTCCGTTCTCAGAGTGCAGGTTTACTCGTAGTTCCTAGAGTATCGAAATGTAGATTTGGAGGACGGGCTTTCTGTTATCAGGCACCATCACTCTGAAACCAACTTCCAGTTTGGGTTAAGGAGGCTGATACCACCTCCACCTTTAAAACTAAACTTAAAACATTTCTGTTTAATAAAGCATATAGTTAGTGTACATTTAGTACCTTAATGTGTCAGGGCCAGTAGTCAAAGCTGCAGCTACAGGACCAGATTAGAGCAGCTTATTTTAAACATAGCTTCGGTGTAGATATGCTGTTATAGGCCTCTGCTGCAGGGGGGCACCAACATGATCCACTAAGTGGTGCCTTTCACCTTCTCTGTTTCTCTTTGCCTTCTCTGTCTCTTCTTCACCTCAACCCTCATTTATTAACAATATCCCATAAACTTAATTGTGGTCCATTGTTCTTGTAGTTTTTTGTGCTTGTCTGGCCCTTCTTTTCCTCTTCTTTGCATGTCCTGCGGACCAGAGCCTCAGGAGCTGCTTGCTGACCTGCAGTTCCGCCTCTGACCATCCCAGTGTCTGCCTTCACCTGTCTGTGTGGATGTCTGTTGGATGCTTGCTGACACCCCGACCTGCAGTCCTCATCCCCTTGTATCACCGTCTATCCATATATCACCCATATTCACAGAAGTCTAATTGGACTACCAAGGACAGTTACTAATGTATCCTATCTTGTACCTTTGACGGTGTCTCTATGTCTCTATTCTTTCTTATTTCTTGCTCTACCCGGCTGGCCTTCGGCAGGAGGGTCCCCCCTCATGAGCCAGGTCCTGCTCAAGGTTTCTTCCCTCTTAAAGGGGAGTTTTTCCTTGCCACTGTTTGGCTTACGGTTTTTCTTCCACTAGGGGAGTTTTTACCTGCCGCTGTTTATGTAATAATTGCTCGGGGGCATGTTCCGGGTCTCTGGAAAGATCCTAGAGACAACTTGTGTTGTAATAGACGCTATATAAATAAAATTGAATTGAATTGAATTAGTGATCATGCACCGATCACTCTGACCTGGAATAAAAGCACATCTGTCAAAACCAGCAACAGGTGGCGATTTAACACATCGCTGCTTGAAGATCCTGACTTCGACGACTACATCAAGAGAAACTGGACATCCTTGAAAAAATGATTCACCAGAAATATCCCCATCAGTCCTTTGGGAAACGGGCAAAGCTGTGCAGAGAGGACAGATCATTTCATATTCCTCCCATAAACAATCAACAATGTCTACAGTTGTTAACTCAACAGGAGACATTGTTCAAGAACCCAAAGAAATCAACGACGAATTCAGGAATTTCTATAGAAAGCTGTATTCATCCACAAATAAATCAAAGATAGCAGAGATTGACAAATTTCTCAAAGATATTCACCTACCCCACCTCACAGAAGATCAGACTAGAGAACTTCCTAAACCACTAACTCCAACAGAACTCCATACAGCTCTCCAACTCATGCCTAATAACAAATCACCGGGTCCAGACGGCTTCCCAGCAGAATTTTATAAACACTTTTGGAATATTCTAGCCCTCATATTCATAAGATTAACAGCAGAAATTAGGGACAAATCTATGTTCTCTATAGAAATGAATACAGCGATGATTACTTTAATATTAAAACCTGGAAAAGGTCCTGCTCATCCAGCAAGCTATCGTCCGTTATCCCTCATTAATTCAGACACTAAAATGATCAGTAAAGCGCCACGAATAGAAACAATAACATCCACCCAGATCAAACAGGCTTCATTAAAGGAAGGCACTCCACCAATAACCTGCGCAGACTATTTAATCTGATTCATTACTCCTCACAAACAAATACACCAACAGCCACATTCTCATTGGATGCAGAAAAAGGATTTCATAAAGTTAATTGGGACTTTTACCAAATGGCCAACGCCACAGTATCACCAAGTAAGTACACTCTCATTTGGAATAATCTGGACTTCCTGATAAACAGGAACATTTAATGAAATGAAACCAAAATAAGAAAATATATGATGGGGTCAACAGTAAGCATCCCCACTACTGCTTCCACAGGTTTTAAGGGGGTAAGTTGCAGCAGATGTTTCTCCACAGATGACTTTGAGCCCAGAGATGTCAATGCCTAATTAAGATCGTTGCTTTCCTATATTTTTTTTTTCTGATCATTCTTGTCAGTGTGGACATCGTGCACACGCTGTATGTACGATGCACACCGAAATTAGTCTATGCTTTTAACCCTTTTAGGGGCCTTGCTCAGGGGCTCAGGGGCCCCCAGTGATTTACCATTGTGGGAAGCCCTGGGCTTGAACCTGGGTCCTCCACGCCCAAGCCCACCACTGTACCCACTAGGCCACTACTCCATATTGCACTTCTTGACAAAGGTTTCCCAGTCTGAATTCTTGCCTATGTAATTCAGTCAGTTGATGACTGAGGGTTCCTGATGCAGTGCTGTCTGTGTGATTGGAGATCTGTGGATTGGAAATCCACAAATAGCAGACCTGGGCTTTTCCGGTCTTACCTCAAAAACGGAGGAATAGCACTTGAATTTTAAATGGGTTTAGAAAAAAGCTTCAGCTGCAAATGCATATTTACACTGAAAAAATTCAAATTGTGATCTAACATCTGGATCATCTGGATCAAAAAAGGCTGAGAGAACAGTCATCTGTCTTATCTCACAATTTCATTTGAGCCCAAAATTGAATCTTTTGTCTTTTTGCCCACGTTGCACTCTCTCATAAAACTAAGGAACAAGAAAATGGGAAAAATACACATCTGAAAAGTGCCAGTAACCATTATGTAATTCACTTTGGCAACATCTGGAAACTTACTGGAGCTGGACAAAGTAAACATTTTCTAACACAAGCAAAGGGTGGAGCTGCACATTCAAAATGTAGCTCATGTCTCGAAGCTGCTGTCATCCTAATTATCAGCAAATGTTGTGGTTCTGCACATTCACAAGACAATTTCCAGTAAACGGGTTTCCCATCAGAGGGTGATGGGATCAAAGATTTTCTGAGACATGTCCTGCAACAATATAATACACAGATGGAAAATATTACTGCAGGTTAGAATGTTTCTGGAAAATATTATATATGATTGGATGAGTCTTGATCAATTCCTGTCCCTCATACTACTGAGAATGCATTAGATATGATATGAGATATATCTCTCCAGAAATGTGGAGATGAACAATACAAAAACATGTGGGAATGTTTTTTTTTTTAGATTAATAACTTCTGAAACAGATTATGGTAAACATTCCTAACACATTGGGTAACACTGCACTGGTCCAGGGTGATCAATAAATAATTTTAGACTGGATGAAATTATAACGAGTATAAATCCCTTTTCACTCTCATATGAACAGTCTGCAATCATGTTCAAAACCTTTGCAGATGTAAAAATGCAAATATGTAAATAATGTTGGATTTGGGTTTTTTCACTAACTATTGCTTCCACAGGTCAGTCACGGTTGGATACAAGTGAAAATTGTTGAAATCTGCAGTGAAAGTGGTTTCCAAGATCATACAATGGCTGATAAAAATAAAAAGCAGGAATTGGAAAATGTTCACAAGTTAAAGATTTCACTTTAAAACCACCTGGTGGTCCACTATCTTCTGAAATTACACTGTAGTTGATAATAGTTATTATAACACTTTGGCCTAGACTTGACAGAACATGATCAATTATTTTTCTTCCATGTAAGTGCACTTACAGAGCCTACCCTCCATCAAGAACAAAGATGTATGTTGATTAATTGGAACAAAAGTGATTCTTAGCTATTCCTCCATTTTATGGATCGTTTGGCTCATCCTCCAATTTACCAATAATTTTCATGACATTTATCCGGGTTTAACATAGTCTTGTAAACAAAGAGACGAATAAGCTGCAGTAATGACACAGTCCAGCCCCAGCTCTCACCACAGTAGATGAAAACAAACAAACATACAAAAAAAAAAACATCCCGACGTAGTCGGTCCAGTCCAGTGAGACCTAAACCAATCTTGATTTTGACAGCTTATGTTTATAAGCAAGTCAGTTTGCTTGAGTTGATATGAGGAGGCTCACATAAGGAGCCAGACAAAACAATGTCTTTCCTTCTCCTCTGCTGACTCACTGTCCTTCTCTTCCTCCTCAGCATCTCCGTGGTTGCAGACAGTGATGGAGGTCCTGCAGCAGGGATACAGGAGGCTCAGCTCATTCTGATAATGGTTGTGCAATTTCTTCTACAGCTTCTGGTTCATTTACTGAACTTGAGATAAAGCTGTCCAATTCAGATTCATCCATCTATCCATCCATCCATTTTGATCTGCTTATCCAGGACTGGGTTGTGGGGGAAGCAGTCTGAGCAGCACCAATCTGTCTGTCAATCTCACGCTCCATCTTTCCGTCACTCGTGAAAAAGACCCTGAGATACTTAAACTCATCCACTTGAGGGAGGACCTCTCCACCTACCCTGAGAGGGCACACCACCCTTTTCTGGTCAAGAACCGTAGCATTGGATTTGGAGGTGCTGATTCTCATCACAGCCGCTTCACACTCAGTTGCAAACCACCCCAGCACATGCTGAAGGTCCTGCCTCAATGAAGCCAACAGGACAACATCATCTACAAAAAGCAGAGATGAAATCCTGTAGTTCCCAAACTGGACCCCCTCCGGTCCTTGGCTACACCTAGAAATCCTGTCCAAAAATTATGAACAGAACCGGTGACAAAGGGCAGCCCTGCCAGAGTCCAACATGTACTGGGAACAGGTCTGACTTACTGCCGGCAATGCAAACCAAGCACCTGCTCCAGTCATACAAAGACCAAACAGCAAAGGGCCCCGGAGCCCATACCCACAGAGCGCCCGAGGTTTTGTCTCCAGGACCAACTGAGCTGCTGCCTGCTTCAACCTGACAATATCCCTTTTTTCCAGTGTCCACCACCGGGTTCCAGGATTGCCATGCCACCATGACAGGCACCACAACATCAAGCTGCTGCATCAAAAATGGAGGCAACATGGTCCACTCGGACTCAATGTCCCCAGCCTCCCTCGAAATCTGGAAGAAGTTGTCTGGAAGAGCTGGGAGTTGAAGATCTTCCTCTTTGAATCTTTGAATTCAAATTCAAAGCTACTTTATTAATATCGAAGAAAAAATTATTGTTGCAGTAGCTTTTGTGATTTAAGTTTCTTTAGACATTCATTTCTTTTCACATTTATATATATATACCATTATGTGATGTTTCTCCACAGATGACTTTGAGCCCAGAGATGTCAATGCCTAATTAAGATCGTTGCTTTCCTATATTTTTTTTTTCTTATCATTCTTCTTATCATTCTTATCACTTTTGGTTTCATACGCTGTATGTACGATGCACACCGAAATGCAGTGGGGCTGCTAGCAGGGAGTTAGGGGCCTTGCTCAGGGTCCCCCAGTGATTTACCATTGTGGGAAGCCCTGGGCTTGAACCTGGGTCCTCCACGCCCAAGCCCACCACTGTAACCACTAGGCCACTACTCCATATTGCACTTCTTGACAAAGGTTTCCCAGTCTGAATTCTTGCTTGCTTGAGTTTTAAATGGGTTTAGAAAAAAGCTTCAGCTGCAAATGCATATTTACACTGAAAAAATTCAAATTGTGATCTAATATTGCTGATTCTCATAACAAGCCCATTGCTGGACATAACAAAGAAAAGAAAAGAAAAGAAAAGAAAAGAAAAATAAAGCAAAACAATAAAAGCATCACAAAGTTCTAGATGTGTGAAATCAAAGGTACCCAGACTCTCAGTCTTCTTATAAATCACATGGTTCCTGAGAATGAAAGTGAAAGTAAAAAACAGTATAAAGAGACACTCCCATTTGCTGCACCACACATAGTTCTTCCCAGCCTTGGTACATTCAAGTCTATACTAAAGGTAGGATTGATCTTTTTCATCAAATGTACCAGTTTTTCTACTTCCACTGTTTTAACCTGTTTTTAGTTTATATATTTAGTGTGAGATTCAGTTCATGTGCATGAGCATTGAAATGCATTAAAGCTCATTCTGGATTGCTTTGTTTTAGTTTGCTTCAAGATCAGTTTGGATTATTTAAAGTTTTAAGAAAATAAATCTATTCTTCCAACTTCAGTAACTGCTTGTCTTTCTTTCTTTCTTTCTTTCTTTCTTTCTTTCTTTCTTTCGTACATATGCGGTTTTTGCTGCAGCAATGGGAGGTGGTTCTTCCAAAGGTAGGTAAAATGAATAAGACCAAGTATTTAATATGTATGTATTTCACTGCTATTCTTGCATTTTTTTTACCCCTAAATACAGTTTAATACTGAATACATTTAAAAATAAATAGTAATAAACAGTTTAAATTAACTGACTGAATCTTTGCATTTCTCTTTCTCTGATAAGCAGCACAACTTACTGACTCACATGCATGGAGACCACAACGCATGCACAGCTAACTCCTCCCTCTCCACCTCCAGTGCTCCTTAAGAAAACATGCTCCATCAATAACTCTCTCAAGCTCCTGCCTCCCTCGTTCCCTCCCTCCCTCCCTCTCTACCCTCTCTGCTGCCATTTTTTAAAAATCTTTATGAGGAAACTGAAACTGTTTACTTTGATTTTTTTTCCTGTCTAAAAGTCTTGCATCTGTCTTGCATTTAGTTTCAGAAGCTTCACCACCTTCCCCATGTAAGTACACACACACACACACACACACACACACACACACACACACACACACACATGTTAAACATGTATATTAAGCAATTACCAAGTATTTAAGATGCACAAAGCACATCATTTCACTGCTATTCTTGCATGTTTTACCCCTAAATACAGTTAAATACTGCATGCTTTTCACAGTTTTATTTATCTTACCGAATCTTTGCATTTCTCTTTCTCTGATAAGTAACTTACTGACTCACGTGCATGGAGACGAATGCGCATGCACAGATAACTCCTCCCTCTCCACCTCCAGTGCTCCTTAAGAAAACATGCTCCATCATCAACTCTCTCAAGCTCCTGCCTCCTTGCCTCCCTCCCTCCCTGCCTGCCTCCCTCCCCCACTGCATGTGCAGGAGCATAAACCTTCTTCCTGTCAGTGACTGACTTGATCAATAATACCTATGACTCTTGGACAAGGCCACAGGTATTCTGCTCTGCTGCCATTTTTTATCTTTAATATTTATGAGGAAACTGAAACTGTTTAGTTAGATTTTTTTTCCTGTTTAAAAGTCTTGCATCTGTCTTGTGTTTAGTTCCAGAAACTTCACTACTTCCCTCATGTAAGTGATAAACATGTCTGTCTATGCATTATTCACACACACACACACACACACACACACACACACACACACACACACACACACACACACACACACACACACACACACACATCATTACATATCCATTAAAACATGTCAAAAAGGAAGGTAAAACCTGATGTGTGAATAGAACAAAACAAGAATATAAAAACTGAGGACATGATGAGTTTAACTAAATTGTCTTAGAAGTAGTCCAGTTTGTGATTGTCTAGAAGTTCCTTCTTGGTGCTGTGTGAATCATCAAACGTGGTTTATTTTTGGACCCATGAATAATAAGAAATCCACGAGGATAACCAGTGTGGGGGGCATTTTTCAGCCTACATAGACCTTAAATACAAAAGTTGGTTGGGCTCTGTTGGACTGAAATAAAATCATTTATTCAAGAGGTCATCTAGTAAATGTAAGGACGTGTTTTTGTTGTCATATAAACTTTTTTGTTATATTGTGGAGCTGCAAATCAACCATTAACAATACAGTCTGGATGTTTAATGTCAAACTTCATACAAACTTGACTCTAATGCCTGACATACGAAACAACACTAAAAAATCTTTCTTTCAATAAAAATAAAAAGTCAATAAGGTTATAATAAAAAGACAGCACCAAAGACAACAATATTTATAATACAGTCAACCCCAGAACCATAAAACATCACGTGAGGGGGAGGGCCACAGGGGGTTAGCAGACCTGGACATGAACGGTCTTACCTCAAAAACTGAAGAAAAGAGCTGGAGTTTAAAATGGGTTTAGAAAAACACTTCAGTCAAATGCCAGGGATTGACATTCCCCATATTTTTGCATATTTGGCAACTGTTTGTCACTGGTCAGCTGACAAATTAAATCTATTCAGATATGATGGTTACCACATGTATGTGGTCAGATGTTGTCATTCATTCATCCATCCATTTTTTAATCCTGTACAGGATCTTAGGGTGGTCAGATATATGATAAACATGTATATTAAGCAATTACCAAGTATTTAAGATGCACAAAGCACATCATAAACATGTATATTAAGCAATTAACATTTAAATTGCATAAACCTTTCATATTTAAAAGTTTGAGGAGTCTTATATTTGATATTTAGCCCTGGGAGAAGAAAATGTGTATATTAAGTTTTTTTTTTCTAAACTCGATGTAAATCTCTGGCTGCAACTGCAAATGCATATTTACACTGAGACAGGTATTCAAAAATTAAAATTGTGATCTAATATTGCTGATTCTCATAACAAGCCTATTGCTGGACAAAACAAATTAAAAGAAAAATAAAGCAAAACAATAAAAGCATCACAAAGTTCTAGATGTGTGAAATCAAAGGTACCCAGACTCTCAGTCTTCTTACAAATCACATGGTTCCTGAGAATGAAAATGAAAGTAAAAAACAGTATAAAGAGACACTCCCATTTGCTGCACCACACATAGTTCTTCCCAGCCTTGGTACATTCAAGTCTATACTAAAGGTAGGATTGATCTTTTTCATCAAATGTACCAGTTTTTCTACTTCCACTGTTTTAACCTGTTTTTAGTTTATATATTTAGTGTGAGATTCAGTTCATGTGCATGAGCATTGAAATGCATTAAAGCTCATTCTGGATTGCTTTGTTTTAGTTTGCTTCAAGATCAGTTTGGATTATTTAAAGTTTTAAGAAAATAAATCTATTCTTCCAACTTCAGTAACTGCTTGTCTTTCTTTCTTTCTTTCTTTCTTTCTTTCTTTCTTTCTTTCTTTCTTTCTTTCTTTCTTTCTTTCTTTCTTTCTTTCTTTCTTTCGTACATATACAGTTTTTGCTGCAGCAATGGGAGGTAATTCTTCCAAAGGTAGGTAAAATGAATAAGACCAAGTATTTAAAATGCATGTAGCTGATAATTTCACTGCTATTCTTGCATTTTTCACCCTTAAATACAGTTTATTGCTGCATGCTTATCAAAATTAATATAAAAAATAGTTTTAATTAACTGACTGAATCTTTGCATTTCTCTTTCTCTGATAAGCAGCACAACTTACCGACTCACATGCATGGAGACCACAACGCATGCACAGCTAACTCCTCCCTCCCCACCTCCAGTGCTCCATCATCAACTCTCTCAAGCTCCTGCCTCCCTCCCTCCCGCTGCCATTAAAAAAAAATCTTTATTAGGAAACTGAAACTGTTTAGTTTGATTTTTTTCTATCTAAAAGTCTTGCATCTGTCTTGTGTTTAGTTTCAGAAACTTCACCACCTTCTCCATGTAAGTGATAAACATCTCTGTTTATGCACACACACACACACACACACACACACACACACACACACACACACACAAACTGAGTCTGAGCTGTTGCATGACTTTAATAATTTCTGCACGTTTTCAGTGTTGAGCAGTCCTTGGAGGCCAATATCCTGGGGGTGAGACCATTTTTATTTTATTTTTTATCTTTATTTTCAACTTGTACAGTCACAGTAGTACTAGTTTATATTGTTTGTCTGCTTTTAAACATTTATAAAAATAAATAAATAACAGCCACAGTTTAGCTCCAGCAGTGTGGCTATTGTCAGGCCATCATGTTTCACTGAAATATCACAGAGTAGAGAGATCTGTTTTAGCGCATGGATGAAAAAAACAAATCAGATCTGACTCAGCACTGCATCAGTGAGGGGCTGAACATTCTCACTAGCAAATCATACATAAAACAAATAAATTAAATGTATTTATTTGTATTTGTATTTGTATTTATTTATTGTTTATAATTATTTAATCATTAGGCAAAAGCAAATTGACTCACTTGTAGTTTGCCTTTCTAAGACAAATACTTTTAGAAGTACCTGATGATAAACAAATGATTTCACCATTAAAAAATAAAGTGTTTGCAGACCTTAATGACCATTTTCGCCTGGATGACTGATAGAAAACATGGACATAAAAGACAGCTGTCAGTTGATGGAGGTAATTTAAAGTGTACCGTTGCAGCTGATTCAAAATTTTGGGCAAAGGGAGACATTCAAGGAGACTTATTCACGGAGGTTGGTGCAGGTACAATGAAACCTATAAAGATAACTAACAGCAGAAAACTGTCATTTCAACTATGATTTCAAATACAAAGTGAAGGGTTGGAAAAAGGACCAGTTGGGTGTTAAATCATTTCTTCAGGACAGATACACTGTCGCCCATAAACGTAGAATCAAATACCTTTTACTTTTTCTCATGAAATATGTAGTAACAAACTGTAATAAAAGAGAGAAACAAAAATGTTCTGACTTCATGAGCAAACAGTGAATAAAAACTCAGTCCTGGGACTCATCTAGTAACTCACCCTGGACAGGTTGTGGGTCAATATCTGTCTTATAGGCAATTTTGAATCATTATTTGAACTAAAATGCATGTTTTTGGACTTTGAGAGAAAGTCAGAGTACCTGGAGAAAACCCACACATTGATGGGGAGAACATGCAAACTATAAACTGAAAGAGTCCTGTCAGGCCTCAAACCAGGAACCCTCTTTCTCAGAGGCAACAGTGCGACCCATACGCAAAACCATTGTATTCAATTATATTTTTTGTTTCTGCATTTCAACAGAGACAATGAGAAAAACCTGAAGTACCTCAAGGACTGTCAACCACAAAATGACCAAGTCAGTCACTTCAGAATTTTGCTCTACGGACCAGTCGGTGCTGGAAAGTCCAGCTTCGTCAACTCTGTCAGCAGTGTCCTAAGAGAGAGAATAGCCATTCCAGCTTCAGGCAGCAGTACCAACGCTGACAAAAGTCACACAAAGAAGGTTTGTCTGACACATTTTAAATAAATATGACTTCTGATCTTAAGATTTCCATCTTACCTGTATAACTAGTTTGTTGGTTTTTAGTTGCAAGACTACTACTTTTGATTTATTAAAAATATAAATTAAAGAAAGAATAAAAACACTAAATTACAACAATATTGTAATTTCCCATTTAGGGTTTTATTAGGGTATTAGATTAATTGCTGGAAGTGGATTGTTACATCTAACCTAAGTGAAAAAATATTTTTTCAGTAACTCCAAAATGCATTTAATTAGATTTTGTGAAATTTTTGACTTGTGATTTATTATTCATTGGGTTGTGTACCGCATGTTTTTGGTGGTTGCTTCAAAAGTTAATTTTCTAAATTTATGTTTGATCTTACAGTATGTAACCCATAAAATCCAGAAGGAAAGAAGAGGAAACATTTATCCCTTTGTGTTCAGTGACATCATGGGTTTGGAGGAAGGGACTGCAAATGGCGTACATGCACATGACATCAATCTGGTTCTGAAGGGACATGTGAAAGAGGGTTATAAGGTTGTTACATACATCCTTCATTAACCTTTGTTTGATGAAAATTGCTTTAAAGACTTCTATACTTTTGAATTTCTACAGTTCAATCCTGCATCTCCCCTGTCTGATGGTCATCCTGACTACATCTCTTCGCCATCTCCACAAGATAAAGTCCATGTTCTGGTTTGTGTTTTTTCTGCCAATGCCAGTGAAATGAAATCCACCGTTTTAGAGAAAATGAGGGACATCAGAGAAGCAGCCAGTGACTTGGGTAAGAAAATATAACAGGCAGCAGAGAGATGAACTCTGATATAGCTTTAAAAATAAGAGAAAAATGGTAATAATTTTGCTTTCCAAACAAAATATTGTATTATGGTAAGAGAAAACAATGCTGAACCCCATTACCCATTAATTATATAACAAATGTTTGCAGCTGCATAAAGGCTTCACTCCTGTCTTTAAAAAAATGCTGTTGCACTTGATTGATGACAAGTCAAGCGTTAAAATCAACTTCCACAGAGTCCTTTTTCCGGGTTCATGAAGCTCTACATGCTCTAGTTTTATTATCATTCTCAATATTTCTGAACATTTAACACTTTTCTCCAACCCTGAAAGACCATTAAGATTACAGTAAATAGATTCTATCCATCCATCCATTATCTAAACCCGCTTACTCCTTCTCCGGGTTACGGGGGTCTATCAGAGCCTATCCCAACACATAGCAGGCGAAAGGCAGGGGTACACGCTGGACAGGTCGCCAGTCCATCGCAGGGCTTGCACATACAAAGACAAACAATAAATAGATTCTAAATAATGTTAGTTACCTTACAAAGAGAAAAGATGAGAAAAACAGAACATAATAAAAAAACAGACAAAACATTTACTGAACATTTATTGTACTGTTTTGGTTTGAAGAACTTGGATTAAAACATATATGGTACCAAATACAAGCATTTGCTGAAATAATGTTTGGCCTAAAATGACATGCAAAACTTGATATCAGACATTTGTATAACGAAATAGACAAAAATACATCTCTTTATCTGCAGATATTCCTCAACTGGCTGTTCTCACCCACATTGATGAGGCCTGTGGTGAAACTGAGAAGAGTCTGAGGAATGTTTACAAGAGCAAACATCTGAAGAAAAAGGTGAATTCAGCTGGAGTCTTTTATATTAAGAACCCTCAGAGGTAAAAATTAAAGTTACAGTAAAATGTTATTCCTTTTAATTTTAGATGTCAGACTTCAGCTGCAGACTGGGGATTCCAATGAACTGCATCCTCCCTGTGAAGAACTACAGTTATGAAATCAACTTAGAGGAGGACGTCAACGCACTGATCCTGAGTGCGCTGAAACTGATGATTGACTTCGGAGATGACTTCATCAACAAACTGTAAAGCTGCAGCGCATAATTCTGACAATTGTTACGGCATAAAATATGGCTTTGCTTACATATGTTACATTAATCATTATATAACGTGATCAACAAGGAGAGTTTATTATTGTTCCTTTTAGTAGCAGCTGTTTAGGAGCAGGTTACGCTTCCAACATGACAAATAAAGCAAACAGTGAGGTGTCTACACTTATACAACCATGATAGTTACTTTTTTTCCCCTTTGTTTGCACATATATTCATGTTTAATGAGAAGTTTGGTAGAACCAAAGAGCTTTATATATGTATTTTAATCTTGCAACAGAGGGTTTTTTTTTTTGTTTTTGTTTTTTTATGTGCGAATAGGTGTGTGTGAGTGTGTTTCTTTCACCAGCCCCCATGACAGTCTAAATATATTTTATTGATCCCTGGAGAAAGAAAGAAAAGAAAAAGTAGGGGGAACAAATATTCTGCTAAAGAGGGTTAAAATCACCAGTTGTGGAACGTGAAAGACTAGAAAAAGGTGGGACATGAAAGAGCAAGAAAGCAAGACAAGACAGTGATGGGTGCAGTCTGGTGTATGTGTGATGTGTTGTAACATGTGTAAATGAGTCTATAACGGGTTGCTTTTAGAATAAAAGTGGACATAGGACAATCAGGTATTTACAAGCAAAAGAGGACCAAGAAAACGATAGTTACTGGTATGGAGTTATTTTGTTACTTATATGTGATCTCAAGATATAACTTTGATAAAAGAATTGCAGACAAAAATGAAAATGATTGTGTTAATCAGCTATAGTTCTGATCATTCTGTTATTGTGTCAATAAAAAACACATAACCCTCACAATTACATTCTTCAATAATAAAACTGGAAAATGAAATATTCAATTTACAGTTTTTGAGTCACTTTTTTTTTGTCATTTTTAACAAAGGTTACTTTATATATTGTTTATCTTATAAAAATAGAGCTAAATATGAATCACATTTAGAGCACTTTGGAAAAATGTACTTAAGCCATAACTGATCCAAAATAATTTAGATTCTGGATTTAAGGCTGTAGGAAAATTTAATCCAATGTTGCTTGCTTCACAGCTAAATCTAACAATCAGCATCACCACTGAAAGTAAAAATATATAATATTAAAATATTAAAATAGGGATAGGATAACACTATTTTGGATTGTGTTTGCCTATTTTCTAATACTTTTATATATTAAAAAGAAATACGTTTTATATATATATATATATATATATATATATATATATATATATATATATATATATATATATATATATATGGCTGGCGTGGATCCATGTTGCCCTCTCTGAGACCTTTACGGCTATTTGAAATTGAGATGAATAGTCAACGCTTAGATGTCCAGTATTTTCGTTGGAGGTCCTTGACCATGACCCAATCTCCTGGCTTCAGGGGGTAAAGAGGACCCTCAGCTGGCCTTGGCAGGGCGGCCTTAAGGGTTGTCTGCACCTGAGATAAACCATTGGAGGCGTAAGTCACCATGTCACTGTCACACGTCTGTGAAGAGGGCTTTCCCCTTGGGAGGTTCAAGTCCAGTCTGTGGTGGTCATCCAAACAGTATCTCATATGGACTGAGGTTGGTCTTGGTTTGTCATCGCCTACGCATGGCCATTAGGGCTAAGGGAAGCACTTTTGGTCATGGTAGGCCTGTATTCTGTTTCTTTAGGTTAACGTTCTTCTGCATCGTCATTAGTCGGTGCTTGCAGACTGGCACTCTGAAACATTTTTGTAAAATTGTATCAATAATTTTTCCTCATTGGCCTTTACACATTGGGCCAAGTGAGACAGAAAAGTCCTACAAATGCATTTTCTTACGTACAAGAAACCGGTATTCCGGAACGAAGGTGAGACTCTACATCGTCTTCTTGAAACATGATGTCAGGTGTCATGTCTATTGTGTGCTTGAGTAAGCCAATAAATCAAAACAATAATGGCGGTGGAAACGATGCTGTCAGCTTTCTTCATACTTGTGTCACTTTGTGCAAATTTAATCAGTGTTAACATGTAAATGTCCCACTGAATACTTCTTTGGCCTGACCACAGGTGACATCATCCTTTCCTTGATGTGAATGAATGCAGTCTGAAACCAGACCATAATATTGCACCTGACATCTTCTGCTCCAAAGCTAAGATGTTTTCTAATATTGGTATTTCCCCAGTTTAATATTATCAAATTACTAGCAAGTGAATGTTCCACAATTAAAAAAATCCAGTATGTAAAGGCTTATCATTTGAATTTGGGTGGTTTCCTCCATTTGTCTTACTTTGATTGATTGACAGTGGTGTCCATCCATCCATCCATCCATCCATCCATCCATCCATCCATCCATCCATCCATCCATCCATTTTCTATACTTGCTTAAGCATGTATTGGGTCACCAATCATTTTTATCATTTTGAACAGGACAGTAGTGGTTTCAGTCGGATTTAAAAACAAGACAGTTTCACAGTAAAACAGTTGAATTTGGATGGAATAAATAATTACGAGTGAAATATGATTAGTTTTGTAGTCTGATACGTGAGAAAGGTAATTAAATATCACTTCATTGATTCCTAAATTCAATGGGCTACTAAATTATGATGTAAAGGTGGTTTTGATTTGAAGTATTTTTATTTATAGGCAGAGACCAAAATTATATATACAGCTCTTGTAGGCAGAAAAATAGGCCTTTATGAAACAAATTTATACCTGTGTCTGCCAAACAGTGGGAGTTGGCTTGGAGAGGTGTAATTTATTTTTTCATGAGGTTGTTATTGTCCTGTTAGAGCTAAAACATCTGCCAAAATGCTGACCTTTTTGCAGCACCTCAAAAAACACACAATTTGAGACACAAGGGCGTTTTAATTCAGAGTCCTAAATAAGACAGGTTGGATCGAGATGGATCAATTTTATTTCTTTCCAAAGCTGGAATAGGGACTCATTTAGAGCAAGTAATGAGGAAGAAGCTGCGCTATTCCAAAGATGTGATGTAAAGAGGTGACTGAAATCCTGATGAGGTACAAGTGTGATTAGTTAGGGAACAAGGACATTGTCATTGTCCCCTTGTTTTCTTTCCTTATAATAAAGCAGTTTCATTTATCAAATACATTATTCTTTTTGTTATTCATAAACCCAAGACAGGAGATGTTCCAAAATATGTAAAACAACACATTTAAACAATAAAATATTAATTTAACAGAAGCTTTTGCATTAATCTGGATTCCTACGTTTGCTGTGTTGCTGCTGCAGAGAAGAACAGACTGCTGCTGAATCACATTGAGTGCCTGTTTTTATGGAAATATTCTAATTTTACTTTTGTTTCCAGTTGCTGATTAACCATGTGGTTTACAGGAATCCACCAGCCATGTGGCTCTGATAATGGGAATTTGTCATGGAGCCATGTATGCATATTTTGTTTGTGCCAAAAGCCCTAAAATATTTTTTGCAAACACATCAAATCAGCAAATCAGTAGTAAAAGAGACTTGTGAATTGTTTGTGAATTTTTGCTAGACTTGCACACACGGGTCAAAGTTCTTCTCCCTCGTCAAATCCTGCTGATGAAGCTGGACTTTCCAGCACCGACTGGTCTGTAAAGCAAAACTCTAAATTCACCAAAACAAGGAGAGTTTTTATGATTTTGGAGAGGAAAGAAAAATATCAAATATCTTTATGTGTACACATACACACCTCGATGACAAACTAATGATGATCGTTAATTAGAATCAGGTGTGTTGAGGCAGCAAAACGTCTAAAACATGCAGGACCGGGGTGTTCGAGGTCCAGAGTGGAGAAACACTGACGCATAGGACAAGCATCTGTTACTATGCCAAGACTCTCTCTCTCTCTCTCTCTCTCTCTCTCTCTCTCTCTCTCTCTCTCTCTCTCTCTCTCTCTCTCTCTCTCTCTCCCTCTCTCTCTCTCATCTGCACAGTAAGTGAACAGAATCTTTCAGAGATCTGTCAAAAGGAAAAAAAAGATCCAATTAAAATCTGCTCTTATCTAAATAGATAATTTCAAAATGATATTGCTGCAAAAACCATTCTTTGGATCCAGACCTATTTGTACTCAAGTAAGGTTTCTAGAACTACCTTCCTTTGTTCTAGGGTGATTTATAGTCATTACATTTTCAAAAAGTTTATTTGAAAGCAGTGCCTTTAGTTATCAGACTCTTTTGTGGATCCAGTTCCCCGTTTCCGTTTGGTGCACAGAACCACTAAAATTACACAGCTGACATATTTTAGCAATTGATCCATGAAAGATTCCCTTTTCCACCTTCCCATTAATTTCCTTGGCTGGTGGATTCCTGTAAATCACGTGGATTACCAGCAACTGAAAATGAAAGTGAAAGAAGATTTCTATATGAAACAACAACTCAATGTGATTCAGCAGGAGTTGTTTCTTTTCTGCAGCAGCAACACAGGTAGGAATCTAGATTAATACAAAACCTGGTTGTATATTTTATTTTTGAAACGCAAAACTTTACATATTTTGGATGAGTTAGCATAAAAACCTTTATCCAAACAGTGGCAAGATCAGGACCTCATAAGGGGGGACTTTCCTGCTGAAAACCAGCCGTGTAGAAAACAAAGTAGAGAGAGAAGAGAGACAAAGACACACCGTCAGAGCGTCACAGTCATTTTTCAAGGATATTCAGAGTGAATCCAACATGTGCAGTAGAGAGTAAACACTCAAATGTTCCTCAGGTTTTTTGTTCAGGAAACTCAATTTGAAGCTCATTTGAGTTTCATATGTCTTGTTTTGATGTAATGATGCTTTTTTCATTTTAGGAAACCACAAGATGCCGGGCATGGGTAGAGGTGAGTATCTTTTGAAATGAAGCTCCTATTTGCAGTGATGAGTTCTGATATTTATATTTTCTTTTTCTTTATAGTTTCTTGCATGAATTCACAGTTCAGGTCCACAAAGTCACAACAGGGAAACCATTTAGGGCAGATGAAGAACTGCTGAGAAACTTCAAAGATTACATATCAATTGAGTTTCATATCTATGAATATGAGATTATACTAATTTATTTATTTTTAGGAAGCCTGTGATGCAGTTTGGAGGTGTAGGTGATTGTCTTCACTTGTCCTCCTTAAAGTGAATAGTTCTGATGTTTTATCTTTTCCTGCTTTGTATTTCTCTGCATGTCTACAGTTTTTTTTTTTTTTTTTTTTTTTTTTTTTTTTTTTTTCTTCCCTTTCTTGTCAGTGTGGACATCGTGCACACGCTGTATGTACGATGCACACCGAAATTAGTCTCTGCTTTTAACCCATCAACTAGTTTCACTAGTGAGCAGTGGGGCTGCTAGCAGGGCAGCGCCCCGGGGAGCAATTGGGAGTTAAGGGCCTTGCTCAGGGGCCCCCAGTGATTTACCATTGTGGGCAGCCCTGGGCTTGAACCTGGGTCCTCCACGCCCAAGCCCACCACTGTAACCACTAGGCCACCACTCCCCCAGTTAAGGTCCACAAAGTCACCACAGGAGAAACTTTTGGGGCAGATGAAGATCTGCTGAGACAAGTAACAAATGGACAACATGTGACGATCACAAACCAACAGGAAAGTGAATTCATCATTGTCTTCTGTCCAATCAGCTCTCGTGTTGGGTCAAATGTGGATGCAGCCATGAGGGAGATGCCAGGTACTGTGTTCAACGTGTTTTATGATTTGATATCACAGTTTATTTGATCTTGGTTTGGTGCTTAACTGTGGACTTTTATAAAACCATAATGTTTGTGTACACACAGATGCAAATCATCTTACATATGAAATACCAACAACTTAATGCAGATCTACAGTAGTATTTTAACTTCACACATCTAAAGATGGAAATAAATATAATATAGATTTTAGGGTTGTCAGGTTAATTGGTCAGCTTGATCTTTCTTTTTTTCCCTTGTGTCAGCAGGAGATAAACAGATCATTCTGGTTCTGATGCACCACACCCGTGACGTCGACTACTCAGCTGGCGGGAGAAGATGGACTGAGACCTTCGATAATGTTGTCCTGGATGTTGATGTTCTCTTCCACGAGACTGTGCCAGGACTACTGATCTGTGGAAGAAACAGGAAGGCTGTCAGTCAGATACGAGATGCTTTAGCTCAGCATAATATCTTTAATCCATCCACCCATCTCCATATACCCGATTATTCTGAGTTGAAGTCACAGGGATCTTCTGGAGACTTTCTGAGCTGGACTCAGAGAATCAGAGAGGTAATAATAGCTTAAGTTCCAAACGTGTTCGTTTATTTATTTGTCTAGCATCCATTTTTCTTATTATTATTATCATTTGGGGAGTGGTGGCCTAGTGGTTACAGTGGTGGGCTTGGGCGTGGAGGACCCAGGTTCAAGCCCAGGGCTGCCCACAATGGTAAATCACTGGGGGCCCCTGAGCAAGGCCCTTAACTCCCAATTGCTAGCAGCCCCACTAGCAGCCCCACTGCTCACTAGTGAAACTAGTTGATGGGTTAAAAGCAGAGACTAATTTCGGTGTGCATCGTACATACAGCGTGTGCACGATGTCCACACTGACAAGAAAGGGAAGAAAAAAAAAAAAAAAAAAATTATCATGGCTACTCGTTGAAATGAATCATTCGTGCCTGATCCATCTTGCAAAGATGATATGTGGAAATTTATAGACATATATACTGATGCCTGAATCAAACTGACGACACAACTTGACAAAGTATTGAGAAAGTGTAATCATGAGATAAAATGAAAAGATTAATATGTATAAAAGTAGCTTACAAAATAAAGCTTTAAAATTATGATTGAAGAATGATTTATCACACAAACCAATATTTTATTCCCAATATAATATAAACATATCTTTCTTTTTGTGATTCCTGTTCCAAAATTTTTGAGATGCGCTATTTCCATAAAATTCAAAATGAACAAATATTTTCCATTAAATGGTTAAATGTCTGTTTCAACATCTGATTGGTCGTTTATGCTCTTTTAGGAATAAAATATGTGTTTTTATTGGGAGCAAAACTATTAAAGCATTTAAAGCTATTTTAATGCAATTTAAACAGGGTATAACATGAAATCAGCTGAGTGATGACTTTAATTTACATAATCTTATTTTGTAAACACAATGTATTCATAACCTTGTACATCATGCAGTGAACTTAAATACTCAGTTAATCACTGCAGCACATTAAAAACATATAATAAGGGCTGTAAATATTGTTATAAGTATCAGTAATTATAAGATGTGACTGCAGGTGGTAGCAGCAGTGGGTCCTCAGTTGGAACCCCAGTTTCCCAATCACTTCTGTCAGAGCTCTGTTTACAAAGTGAGTACCGTTATCACTCGTATTTTTTCTTGGAATTCCTTATCTGGAAATGATCTCTGTCAGCAGAGCCCTTGTAACTGCGCTGCTGTCTGCATGTTCTGTAGGGAATGCCTCCGCCCACTTTGAAAAATGTATAGTAATGTAATGTATAGTTTAAGGCGTTTAAGAGTGAAGCGTGGACTCCTCCTGAATTATACTTTCTTTGGGTTAACGTTCTTCTGCATCCTCATTAGTAGGTGCTTGCAGACTGGCATTCTGTAACATTTTTGTAAAATTGTGTCCTACAAATGCATTTTCTTCCATACATGAAACCAATATGAAACAAAGTGTGAGTCCAGTTTAATATTACCAAATTACTAGAAAGTGAATAAAAATAATAATGTGTGGTGTAGACATAAATTTCCTTTCTTTTGTTCAAGGCACTGTTGAATCATAGATTCCCCAAGTCTGTTGATAGGAACAGATTCACTTTTATTTCAGTACAGATGCATCTGGAGATCCCACCAGATGCGCAAAAACTTGCATCCAGATGTGATCTGAGTACTTCTGCTTACACCCCCTTATTATACCATCCTGAGTTAATGCAAGTCTGTAAATCAGCAAATCAGCAGTAAAAGAGAAGACTTGTTATAAACTTTCTCTGTGAATTTTTTGCTAGTCGTGTCAAAGTTCTTCTCCCTCTGCAAATCCTGCTGATGAAGCTCGACTTTACAGCACCGACTGGTCTGTAAAGCAAAACTCCAAATTCACCAAAACAAGGAGTTTTTATGATTTTGGAGAGGAAAGAAAAATATCAAATATCTTTATGTGCACACAGACACACATGTTCACTATTAACAAACACAATTCCAAGTTAGTTAAAAGCAGATAATACTTTAGTGAATGGTTTCTTCCAATGTTTACTTTCCCTCTCATTTGGAGAGAGAGGAAGTGAAACTTTTCAGGGAAATAAATGTGGTTTTTTAGCAGAGTTTCTCAACCCTGGTCCCCAGGTCCCACTGACCTGCATGTTTCATGTTTCCCTGCTTCAGCACATCCTGATACAAATGACTGTGTCAACAACAGACTTGTGCAGACCTCGATGACAAGCTGATGATGATCATTAATTAGAATCAGGTGTGTTGAGGCAGCGAAACGTCAAAAACATGCAGGACCGGGGTGTTCGAGGTCCAGAGTCGAGAAACACTGACTCATAGGACAAGCATCTGTTACTATGCCAAGTCTCTTTTTTTTTTTTTTTCTCCTCCTGAAGAGTAAGTGAACAGAATATTTCAGAGGTAAACAGGATAAAGACACATTTCAAAATATTCACACTTACTTTTACCAACTTTTAAAGCAAAATATCTTTTGGATCTGTTAAAAGAAAAAAAAGAAAAAGCAGACCCAAGTAAAACCCGCTCTTATCTAAATAGACAATTACAAAATGATATTGTTGCAAAAAGCATTCTTTGGATTCAGACCTATTTGTACTTAATAAATAAAAGCAATTCAGTCACCTGAAATTAAAGCTGCAAAAAGCAATAAGTAGATTTGAAGCTTCACAAATAAGACAGAGTTCTGCCTGTCCTGCACTACGAAGCAGAATTAGTGGCTGCAGATTTAACTTTGGGCTTTCATCCAAATTGAGTTGTTAGTTGATGAACCAAGGGTGTGTGTGTGTCTGTGCACATTTTTGGACATTACTTTGGTATGTAGCCCTGCTGTGAAACACCCTGGAGTTAATTTTTGGTGCACAGATGCTCTAAAGCTGACATATTTTAGCAGCTGATTCGTGGAAAATCCCCATTTCCAGAGACCACATGGCTAGTGGATTCCTGAAAACCATATGATTTCAGCCCTGAAAACGAAAGTGAAAGTAGATTTTTATATAAAACAGCCACTTGCTGTAATTCAGCAGCAGTCTGTTCTTCTCTGCAGCAGCAACACAGCAAAGGTAGGAATCCAGATTAAAACAAATCTCATGTTAAATTATCATTTCATTGTTAAGCATTTTAACAATGTTTAACTTGACACATTTTGGAGGATGTAGTTTCTTTGTTAAGATGAGCCAAAAGAATAAAGCTATATATGATGATTTTTATTCAATATTGAAATGTAACAAACATGAATTTCAAATTAGTCATTTGCTGTCAAAACTGCTTTTGTACTTTTTTATTTAGATTACAATCACCTGCATTCTCTCTAATGTGAACGAAATGGTCGAATCCAATGCAACATTTGTTATTTTAGACTGTAAACCATCACTCCTCCCGTCTCGAAAAATGTGCAGGCAGGCAGGCAGGCAGGCAGGCAGGCAGGCAGGCAGGCAGGCAGGCAGGCAGGCACGCAGACAGACAGACAGACAGACAGACAGACAGACAGACAGACAGACAGACAGACAGACAGACAGACAGACAGACAGACAGATAGATAGATAGATAGATAGATAGATAGATAGATAGATAGATAGATAGATAGATAGATAGATAGATAGATAGATAGGTTACTGCCCTTTTAGGAGAAGTCAGTCTTTCTGTGTCTTTCCTTTCCTTTCCTTTCCTTTCCTTTCCTTTCCTCCAATCCCTCCTCCATCTCTTTTTGATCTTAGCAATCCCAAGTCCACCTGCCTTGGTTGTTTCTCATAATTTCCAGGATAATCAGTCTTTAGTTTGCTCCTGGTCTGCCCGTCCATCCCACTCTGAGTCCCGGTCTTCTCTGCCAGCCTGCCTGCTGACCTCAGGTCCGATGAACTTTGATCTGCCAGAACTCTGATTAAATGTTCTCAATTGGTCATTATTTGTCTTGGAGTCTATTTTGAATCTTTCTGGGGTTGATCATAGCACGGGGGGGGGGGGGCATAATCTACTGCACCATGTTTGGCAAAAACCAGCAGTCAAGCAAATTAATGGAAGTGTGATCATTTGAATTGGGCACGTTGTTGAACACTACAACAGCATGGCTGAAAAAGAAAAGGATCACTAAGGTGGAAGTGCAGACCACACCGATTCACATGTTGTGGCTGGAGTTCTTCAAATTCCCAACAATCTGTGAGATGAACAACCTTCTAATGGTCAGAAAACTGCTTTTCAAAGTTACTGCTTTTTTTTTTTTTTTTAAACACCCTCACAGTTTTATGCAGAAGATCCAACTTTTTTAAATTTCCATTTATGTAACAGTTTGTACAGTGATAAGAGTGCAGTCGATGTTTGACTTCACAATGACAGGCCTTTGACAGCCAGAGCGTGGTGCTGGTCCTACCTGTTTTATGGGCTTCCCCTTTCTTACTATTGGGTTTGAATGAATGCTGTTGAGGGAATTGATGGGAGACGTACTTATTCACGTAAATACTTCTGGGACATTTTATGCAGAACTATCCCACTATCTCATTTAACTGTAAAGTTAAACGTTCTTATGCAAACACATTTCTTGACAAACACTTTTAGAGCCTCCATCACCAATCCAACCAAGACACCATTAACAACATGACAATGACAATTTGTGTCTCTGTCTCACTTAAATGAACTTTCCAAGTTAAACCTCCAATTACAGCAAAAGTGGACAAAATCAACTATAGTTATCACAAAAAAGCTAAATACATTCAGTTAATCATCTTTGTTGATACTTACAAATGTAGAAATATCAACATGGCTGTAACATGAAAGTAGCACAATTTATTTTATCTTGGGTACAATAGCGATTAACACAAGAGCAGCAAAAGTATATCCAAAGAAGACCCACGGTTGTGCTGCACAGCTCAACAGCTTTGTGAACTTGGTGGAAGGTGCTGTCACGACTGCAACATGTCAGAAGAGGTTTGCAGTCATTTTTCAGTGATATACAGAGTGAATCAAGCGTGTGCAGTAGAGAGTAAAGACTCAAATGTTACTCAGGTTTTTGTTCAGGAAACTCAATTTGAAGATGCTTTGAGTTTTATGCCTTTTTTTAATGTAATTGTGCTTTATTTCATTTTAGAAAATCCACAAGATGCCAGACATGGGTAGAGGTGAGTATCTTTAATTTGAAGCTCCAATTTGCAGTGATGAGTTCTGATATTTGTATTTTCTTTTTCTTTATAGTTTCCTGCATGAATTCACAGTTCAGGCCCACAAAGTCTCAACAGGGGAACCATTTAGGGCAGATGAAGATCTGAGATGAAGAAGCCTGTGATACAGTTTAGAGGTGTAGCTGATTGTCTTTCTGATGTTTTATCTTTTCCTGCTCTGTAGTTCCGTGCACGTCTACAGTTAAGGTCCACAAAGTCACCACAGGAGAAACTTTTGGGGCAGATGAAGATCTGCTGAGACAAGTAACAAATGGACAACATGTGACGATCACAAACCAACAGGAAAGTGAATTCATCATTGTCTTCTGTCCAATCAGCTCTCGTGTTGGGTCAAATGTGGATGCAGCCATGAGGGAGATGCCAGGTACTGTGTTCAACGTGTTTTATGATTTGATATCACAGTTTATTTGATCTTGGTTTGGTGCTTAACTGTGGACTTTTATAAAACCATAATGTTTGTGTACACACAGATGCAAATCACCTTACATATGAAATACCAACAACTTAATGCAGATCTACAGTAGTATTTTAACTTCACACATCTAAAGATGGAAATAAATATAATATAGATTTTAGGGTTGTCAGGTTAATTGGTCAGCTTGATCTTTCTTTTTTTCCCTTGTGTCAGCAGGAGATAAACAGATCATTCTGGTTCTGATGCACCACACCCGTGACGTCGACTACTCAGCTGGCGGGAGAAGATGGACTGAGACCTTCGATAATGTTGTCTTGGATGTTGATGTTCTCTTCCACGAGACTGTGCCAGGACTTCTGATCTGTGGAAGAAACAGGGAGGCTGTCAGTCAGATACAAGCGACTTTAACCGAAGCTCATCGTAGACATTTGAAACGCAAATCTGTTATATTTGTTATTATATTAGTATTTGTTATAGTACTGTTGGGGTTGTTGGTGTTCTTTTATCACTAAGTTAAATATTCTTGCCACTCATCTTACGTCTTGCCAAGATGAATCTGTTAGGGATTGGGAATGCAGGACCAAAATGTAAAAGGAACAAAGTCCTTTATTTCAAACAAAGAATATTGAACAGGCAGGTATTTCAGAATAATAATAATAAAAAAATCTATTTATTATGTTTCTTTTAATTACTTTAATACAATGGGTTTTTAATGGATTAACACTTCTGGATGCCAGCCACATTTTTATGAAGTGAAATCAAAAACTACAAAAATGTTGGAACTTTTCCCACAAATGTAAAGTTACAACTACATTTATCATTAAAACATTTTGAAAATGCATTTTGTCAAACAAAGTTAAAACGATATATTTACTCATGTTTTCCATTGCTTTCATTTGTTGGTGCAAAATGCATTCTGGGATACTTCACCGTCTCAAGTCTTGACAAGCCTCCACTGATGCATCCTAGATAAAATGAGTGGAGGAGAAACACATCCAGGCATTTCTGCTGTTCTTGGTCAGATGCGTTCTTGAGAATTGGAATAGTACTTCGGCTGCAGATAATGACGTTTCACTGGAACAAAAGTTTTCACAAGAACGCATATTGACAAACAGCCTTTATATACTTATAGAGACTGACGAGACTCAGGAGCAAAAATAAAGGACAAGTCAGAGTCAAGTTTATTGTCAATTCTACCACATGTGAGATACATACAGAGAATCGAAGACCTTCAAAGTTAAAGAGGAAGTATATTTACAGTACAGAAGAGGAGAGAGGCAGGAACACCAGATGAAACCACAGACACCAACACTCCACATAACCCAGATCCTGGCCTATCATCAGACTAAATCTAAACCCACGACAGAATTGTGGAAAATAACAGAGATGTGGTTGGCTAAACCAGAGATTCCTCGACATATCCTAACACAATCAGATGTCTTCATCATTGTATTGTTTTATGTGAAGTGTGTAGTTTAGTGTCTTGCATATGCAGACAGAGGCAGCACGGTGGATTAGTGGTTAGCACTGTTGCCTCACAGCAAGAAGGTTCCCGGTTCAATTCCCGGCTCGGTGGGTCTTTCTGTGTGGAGTTTGCATGTTCTCCCCGTGCTTGCGTGGGTTTTCTCCGGGTACTCCGGCTTCCTCCCACAGTCCAAAAACATGCAGGGTAGGTTAATTGATCTTTCTAAATTCTCCCTAGGTGTGAATGTGAGTGTGATTGGTTGTTTGTATGTGGCCCTGGATAGACTGGCGACCTGTCCAGGGTGTACCCCTGCCTTTCGCCTGATATGCGTCGGGATAGGCTCCGACAGACCCCCGTGACCCGGAAACGGATAAAGCGGGTACAGATAATGGATGGATGGATGGATATGCAGACAGATTAATTAAATTGTAATAACACCATTTAATCAAAGAAAGTCTTATGAAATAAAACCATAAAATAAGGATGTGCATCTTGACTTATTTCTCCAGTTGTGGTAATGATCGCAGTAAAGTATTTTTTTTTTTTTTTTGCCTCATACGGGTACATTTTTTTTTGTACTACGTGAGGTAAAGTTAGGAAGCAATACTTTTTTTTTTTATTATGGTGCGTAGCTTTTTGATTTGCAGCCAGCTCAGCCGATGGCTGGACATGATCCCTTCCTCATCAGTGGTTGTCATGCTATGAAGCTAAGCAAAGTAATCTGCAGCTTGTACTATTGTTGTTTAGGCCAAACCCAACAGTAATTTCTGACTTTGCCACCAAAACATGTGACAGAGGATATTCCACTGTATTCAACTCTGCAGGGATCCTTCAGGGGTCCCACGCTGAAGGAGCTGACTTTTACAATGGAATATCCTGTTTTAGATTTGTTTTAGTTTTGTGGCAAAATCAGAAATTACACAACTGGATGACGTTTTGTGGCTTCCTGCAAGAAAGTGTAACCAGGTGGTATTAAAGATTTATTTGTCGTAGGAATCCACGAGATGCATCTCTTTTTCCGGTCTGACGGGTTCTGTGTTGATAATGCTTTGAAACAGCAGAGGGCGCAGTGCAGTCTGGGTAGCGGTAATCGGCCGAGTTGAGGACGCGCTGAGGGCAGAAGGAGACGTAAGGTGCACGTGAAGAGGTGGTTGCCGAGATTAGCGGTGAGAAAGATAACATTTCTTAGCCATCTACCGTGTTCAGTGTGTAAATAATTCCGTGTTTGGTACATTTTTTCCACTATAGTAAATGTTATTTATATTATGTGTTGATGTACTAGGACCGTGGATGTGCATGTTGTAGCTCAGGCGCGTGCGGGTACTGGAGTGTGTTGCACGTGTTGGTGCCACTGCCATATGATTGTTTCTGTACTGCTGCCATTCTTTTTATTTGTTATTTCAAGTACTTTGGCTTTGATTGCATTTTTTTCTATTTGATTTTGTTTTCTTTTTGTTAGTCAAACAATAATAAATACAGGAGACAAAGACCCCACAAAAGAAAATAGCATTTGAAGTCCTGTGTGTTATTTTATCCCGCCTTAAACTCTTGGTACCAGGAGTGGGGTCTCCTTTTTTTCCTTTGGGCACACCTTAGTTAGCAGGCACAGTACAGTATTCGGCAGTGGTGAAGAGGGACCCGGCAGAAGAACCTGGGGCAGAGAGATTTGCTGCAGAAGAGAACCGAGATGGCAGTTTGAGGATTCGGGTGTGAAATGTCATGAGAACAACTGATTGATCGAGCCATAGGCACATGTCCAGTAGTTAATCTGAATGGCACACCAGCGTGCTGGTTGCTGGACACGGGCAGTCAAGTGAGTACCATCACAGATGAATTTTTCAGAAAGAAATTGTTTGGGGATGACGATGCTATGCTTTCCACTGCTAGTTGGCTTAAAATAAGTGCTGCAAATGGTCTTGACATTCCATATCAGGGTTGTGTTGAACTACAGGTTGAAACTATGGGTTTAAAGATCTCGAATTGTGTTTTCTTAGTTTTAATAAGTTTTTTTCTTCCCTGCTCACACTTGGGCCATGAAATTCTCAAATAAACTTAACAAATAAACACTCCCCCACCAAAAGATGTTACTTATCAGTGTAGAAATCAGCATAACGTTCTCCGCATCTTCTCCTCACTTTGACCCTACAATCTGGACTCGATGGTGAACATAATGCTCCTCCACGTTCAGGTTGCAGTGCACGTGTTGGAGACACTGTTGCAAACAGGCCTGTATAAGATTCATTGCCAAAAAGCATAGTTACAACAGAGAAATAATCTACCAAACACAAATTTCCTTGCTTTTTGTGCAAAAGTCATTTAACATTTCTGGTCTGCTGCACATTCAGATATAATGTTGGGAAGGGGATCCAACAAATTATTAATTAGTGTTTGTTTAATTAGGATTTGACTCCTGACAGTTTTATCATCAGTCATCTCCAAGGTGTTGTGTCCTTCAGTTTCCCACAGCGATGCTTAAACCTTAGTGTCTCCTTCACTCTGTGAATATCATACTTCTGACAAAGCTAGAATAATTAACATATTCTGTCTGATCAGATCCCAAGATTTGTACAACAGTAAGCAACACCCACTTTTCTACGATGTCATCTGTGGTCTATATGTTATACTCACACTTATTTCGACTCAACTTACCTTTTGGTTTTTCCTGTTGAGTACTTCCGTGTGATAGCAGAGTCTGAGAACATCTCAGTTACACATTTGTTAAAGTCATCACAGAAGGTGAAAGCAACGTTGTTTTGGGCCCACAGCATTGACATTTTAACCCCTGCATTTATGACCTGTTGAGCCTCAGTGGTATTTCTATTCACCAATGCTGACATCACCCGGGCATGTTTCTGTGCCTCTAGCCAGCGCTTGTGCTTGTTGGACTTTTCATGCTGACTGACATCATACCTTCCCTCATGGGAGACACAAAAATCACAGTTACAAATCTTGTGACTGTGTCCCAATCCGCTCCTCTTTAGGAAAGTAAATATGCGTTCCCATTCTTTTTAGATATTTACATGATTTCTTTGTTGTTTTGGCAGGAATGCCTTTCCCTTCATCACATCCATCCATCTCTCTCCTTTGTTGTTCTGAGTGTTTTTTAACTGTCGGCACTAACCTGGCGACAGCTGACACCCAGGCTACTGCTGGTTGCAGTTCTCGCGAGACTAGTGACAGGGTTCAGTTGGGAATGGAAAAACATTTCTTTTAACATATATTATAATATGGGAGATTTACAGGGAAATACTAATATGGGACAAAAGTGGGAAATAGGGGTAAAATCTAGACCAGACATGTCAAACTCAGGCCCGCACTACAATTATATTTGGCCCGCGAGATGATTTCAAATATGTATTACATCTGGCCCGCCGGCCCGTTATACAGCGCACGTACCGCTAAAGGTGCCTACACATTGAACGCGTCGAGCGCTGGGTGGTGTCAGCGCAGCCATTCATTGTGTATGTGCGACGTCAGCGACAGAGCGCAAGTCCGCGCTGAGGCGCAGAGCGTCGCGCAAGGGTGGCGTTTGACTCCCGATTTAAAACATTTTTAATTCGAGCATCAAAACACTGTGGCGACATCTACGCGCGGCCAATAGGAGAGCAGCCGGTGCCGGGGGCGGGAGTTCCCGATGTGGAGCAGGAAGCTAAGCTTAGCTGCTGCTAAGCGATAGAAGAGGCACATTATGAACACTGTAACGCAAGTTGTCAACTTAATAAAAGCAAAAGGTTTGAATCACCGTCAGTTCAAGTATTTCCTTGAGGAGTTGGGTGCAGACCGTAGCGACATGCCCTATCACACAGAGGTGAGGTGGCTGAGCCGAGGAAAACATGCGAAGAGATGTTTTGAGCTGCGTGAGGAAATTCGTCTTTTCATGGAAAGCAAAGGGAAAGACACAACAGAGTTCAGGGATGAAAAGTTTCAATGTGAGCTTGCATTTTTATGTGACATCATGAATCATCTCGACGCGCTCAATCTGAAGCTTCAGGGGCGCGCGCAGTCATCACAGACATGTACAACGCCGTGAGGGCTTTTAGAACCAAGTTGCGCTTGTGGGAGAGTCGGATGCAGCAGGGAAACCTGGCTCATTTTTGTGCTGCCAAGTCATGAAAGAGCAGACCACTACCGCCGTGATGCCTTTTGCACAGTTCGCTGAAAAACTCATTCTACTTGGCGCTGAGTTTGCCCGACGATTTGCCGACTTTGAAGCCCAAAAATGTAGATTTGAACTTTTTAGCAACCCCTTTACGTTTGATGTGAATAACGCACCAAGCAATCTCCAAATGGAGCTTATTGAGCTGCAGTGTCATGACACGCTCAAGTCAAAATATGACTCTGTCGGTGCTGCGCAATTTCCACCTTACCTCCCTGACACGCTGGCCGAACTCCGTGCCCAAGCTGCGCAAATGCTCTCTATGTTCGGGAGCACATATCTGTGCGAGCAACTGTTTTCATTAATGAAGATGAACAAAACGCCACATAGGAGTCGTCTCACCGATGAACACCTTCATTCAGTCCTGAGGATTTCCTCTGCGCAGAGCCTGACTCCAGAAATTGATGCACTTGCATGTAAAAAGCGATGCCAAGTATCTGGCTTGGACCCATGTGCATCATCAGAGTAAATGAACAGTGAAAAAAACTAAAATGTAAAAATAAAGATATAGAAGCCTGATATTTTTTTCAGTTTTTGTTTTTATTATTTTCTTAAACCTGTTCTGGTTTCAGTATTTAAGCAAAAATTCAATTGTAATATATGAGGATGGTTAATACAGTAGTTTACTGTATCTTAAAGATAATAAAAACATAAATTAATAAAAAAAAATTGGTCTGGCCCTCGACAATGTTCTTTTTTTAATTTTGGCCCTCTGTGAATTTGAGTTTGACACCCCTGATCTAGACGTTTCCCAGCCAAAATGGGAGATTGACACCTTTGCTGTAGTTGGCTGAAATTAACAGGTAAATAAGCATATTGATATATATGTTGAATAATTTTGGAGTTTAAGATAAAGAAAGTAGCCTAAACAGGGATAAACTCCCTGAGGCTCAAGAGAAATTAGCTTTAACAGGATTAGTGTCCTTGAGTCCCTAAGGCTTAAAGTAACAGTAGGTGTTAAATTTTGTGGCACAACAAAGCTTTATTTATTTTAAGTGAAGAGTAATTTGTATAAACTCTGCCTCATCTTGTGGTCGCACTAAAATATTGCAGTGATAAAATTCTGGTACCATCGTGTGTGTCAAAAATTAAGTGCTGCAATAATTTAAAAGTTTCTAATAACTTCCCTTTAATGAAGATATAACTTTTTCCGTGGACATGTGCTTTGGCTCCATCTAGTGGACATATACAATTACTGCATTAAATTGCGTTTGATTTTCTGTACTTTTTTTTGTTTTTGTTTTTTTTACTCTCAATTTTCAAAAATCAAACAAGCTTAAAAAGGTATTTTGCCTCTTCTCCAGATAAATAAACTTGATCTTACAAATTTTGTGACCTCGAGTGATCTGGATAGAAGGTTCAACAGATCGACACCTCTGCACCACAGCGGTAGTTAACCCTGGACCGAAGATGGTTCTTCAGACACCTCTCCACTCAGGTCACTTAAGGCACGTTTCTATTAACAGGAGTTCCGGGTCGATTTTTCAGTCTCCTTTACCAGGAACGGCCCTGTAAAAATGGTCTTCAGTAACCTTTACAAAGCAAATAAAGACCCTGTAGCAGGAGAGGTACTCAGGTTGGTGAACAGGAACCTCCCGGTGGAGTCAATCATTATGTAACCCAGAAGAGTTGAACTCCTTTATAAATAAAGTTTTACAGAGTCCATTTTGTGTAATTCATTGATCAATCACCGACTCGGGAGATAAACTTTATTTTTTCCTATTGGCTTTTTGATTGTATGTCAAGCCTAATTGGGATTTTCTTTGGGTTAATTGGTTGAAATATTGTGTGCTCTCCATTGATTGGATGAGGTGAAGACGATCCCTCCGCCCAGGAAGGGCGTGGTCTTCAGTACGTCGAGTGAGCTAACCGCAATGGCACGTGCGCAATGAGACAGAGAGACCTGAGAAATCTCAGGTGGAAAACATTTTTTTTATTGATTAAGAGGCAGACCTTCTTTTTTTTTGTTTTTGCCCTTGTTTGCACTTATATTAATGGTTGATACCAAGTTTGTAGAATCCAAGAGTTTTATATATTTATTTATATATATATATATATATATATATATATATATATATATATATATATATATATATATATTCATTTGAATCTTGCAACCGAGGATTTTTGTCTTTTTAATGTGTGTGTAGGTGTGTGCAAGTGTGTTCCCTTCACCAGACCTCATAACAGTCTAAATATTTTTTATTGATCCCCCGAGAGAAAAAAAAAGTAAATAACAGGTGAGGATGAACTGACAGAGACGTTAAAAAAATATTAATTGTTTACAATTTTTAATGAAGTCTAATTTATTTGTTCAGCTGGTGTGTTCTTCATTCAGGTTCAGGCAGCTCAAAGAGGAACAGATATTTAGGAGTTATTGTCTTTCTGGTGCTGTTGAGTTCTTCCCTGCTGGTTGGACTCGTCGTCGTCAGTTCCCGCTGTGAGTTTTGGAAATGTTTGGCTGTCAGACTGAATATGGGAAGAATAAAAGTTCTCTCAGTGAATTCATATCAGCCTTTTGTCAGTCACATATGTCAAAAGATTGAAAAAAGCTTCAACGTTCAAACTGTATGAATCATCACAAGATACCAGAACCACAGCAATATTAGTTTCTTCACTTTTAATTTGTTGCAGTTCTGCCCAACAAAACAGTTTTACTTTGACTCTGGGCTTTTTACAGCATGTCTGACATTTATTCTTCTTTTTCAGACCATGACTCAGTAAGTGATTTGTCAAAACTCTCAGACGTCCGAGATAATCTGACGGAGCGTCTGCAGGCCAGTAATGACAAACTTTCCTCCATGACTGAAGCGAGAGACCTGCTGCATGCCAACCTCACTGAACTGACCAAAGAACTGATCAAGCTTCAGACTTTGCCCGAACTGAGTGAGTCCCTGAATCCGGTCTTAAAATGTACTTGACTGAAGAAAATAGTTTCTGTGAGACCCAAAATAATTCACCGCAGTAAAAAAAATTAATTAAAAAGGATCCAAGCCAGAGCGACGTCCCTCGGCTCCTCCGAGGACTTGCCTTATCCATTAGTGCCTTGCAAGGGACAGGATCTATCTGCATGCTAGAAAGCGCCAGTCCTAACAGGTAGCATCCCCAAATGATGAGGAGAAACTCAGCTAGAAGGCTCTATCAAGCTGAGCAGCCAAACAAAACAGTTCAACCCCAAGCAGGTGACAAAACCATGAAAACAGCACATGTGCACGTCAGTGCTGCTGCTAACTTTACCACACAAACAAGGTGTCATGACATGTGATCACAAAGACTTGTTAATAACAATGAACATCTTATCACTGTGCAAAAAAAATAAACAAAACACACATACAACAATCATGAAGTACAATTTTGCTATTGTGGCCAAGAGTTCTATTCCATCTTGACAAAACTGAATCTGCTTCAGTTTGAAGCGAATCAAAAACGTCCTGGTTGTTTTCCTTTAAGACGACGTGTTAGTAGCATGAAGTATCCACCGTTTCCGGATCATCATTGGAGTTGCTAAAGTGATTTTGGGTGCAATTCCTCGATTCTTCAGACTGACTAGTCGATCATCAAAACTGACCGAACATTGCCTGAGATATTTAACTGTATTACTGAGATATTTAACTGTATTACTGAGATATTTAACTGTATTACTGAGATATTTAACTGTATTACTGAGATATTTAACTGTATTACGTCTCAGTGAGCTTTAGCCTTATTTCACTTTTTCACACAAGCACACAAAGCTGTATAGAGGAACGGGTATTTTTAAAAAATAGGTCGCCAGTCTATCCAGGGCCACATACAAAACAGACAATCATGCACACTCACATTCACACCTATGGGAAAATTAAAATGATCAATCAACCTACCCTGCATGTTTTTGGACTGTGGGAGGAAGCCGGAGTACCCAGAGGGAACCCACGCAAGCATGGGGAGAACATGCAAACCCCACACAGAAAGACCCACCGGGCCGGGAATCGAACCAGGAACCTTCTTGCTGTGAGGCAACAGTCCTAACCACTAATCCAACGTGCTGCCACATTATTATTATTATTATTATTATTATTATTATTATTATTATTATTATTATTATTATTATTATTATTATTATTATTATTATTATTATTATTATTATTATTATTATTATTTACAATACAACAAGATACTTACATTATGTTAAATAGCTTTTTTCTGATCACCTACAGGTGAAGTACAAGGGTGATCTGAAGAAGATCCACAAACCTGTGACCATGTCTGAGTCTCTGTCCATGCAGCACAGCCTGAGCACCAGAAACTGTCCAGTGATGTAAGATTCTCCTTTAAGCCATTAACCCCCCCTCTCTCCCATTCAGTCAGTTCAGCTTCAGTTCACCTTGTGTGGCTGCTTGAAACAGCCCGGAGCTCCGTCATCCTTCAGTCAACATACTGTAGTGTGATCCACTGACGGCAGATTTATCCATTAAACACCATCATCTAGATGTTCATCACCCCTTGACCTCATCTGGTAGTGATCCTTTACCCCTCTCACCTGAGACCAACTCATAATGCAACTTTTTATAACTTCTAATGTCTTAATTTTTCTTTTTGTGAATTGGACAGAAGTAGTCTTTTATTAATAATCACTTAACCCAACATCTTCTTGTTCTTCTCCATTGATGTTTACATTGATTCTTCCATACGTTCTAGTCAGTATCTTTTGTTTTCTCTGACAAATATGAGCCTTTTTGTGATATGTAATGGATAAAAGTAACTCCAGACTGGCTCTTCTTCGTATTTGCTGTACTGAACTGCCTTACTTTACTGGGAATCCCATGTAGTCCTGCTACAAGAATAAATTTGAGGAGAGTAAGGGTCACTACCACATGATTCCTGACACACCAGAGCAGCTCCATCTCAAGGAGGCCTCTGAACTTCAGAGCAACGTAAGTGGTTCAGACTCAGGGGGTCAACAAACACTTCACCAGACAAACACACCGCTGTGGGTTCATTCACAAGTCCTGTCAAACGGATGTATGTAAGCCTGGTCTGCAGGTGGTCACATAGTGGAGGGTGCTGCTGTATTTATTGATGATTTCTGTGGCTGAATAGGCTGAATAAGGACGAGAGTGGCTTAGCAGCATAAAACAATTCCACTTAAATCATTTTGAATGAGTCAAAGCAAACAGCAGATCTCACACAACAATGTTTAAGATTTACTAAAGAATTTACAAGCTGTAGTATTTTATTTTATTTTATTTTTTTATGAACATTGCTATATAAATAAATATTGATTGATTGAAAAAGGGTGTGAACCATTTTGGCCCTCTGGGGCCCTCTGGCGATACCAAATTTCCAATAATGTCAATAAAAGGAAAGTTTATTAAAACGGTTATTAATTTTTCAAACATGTCTGAGTTGCAAAATAATAAAGAAAAGATGTTTTCACATCTGTCTGCAGATTTCAATCTTACTTTCAGAGCTGAAACAACTGCGCTACATCTCACAGTTTTTCCAAAACGCATATGTAGGACCTGCATTTGCAGTGCAACATAGACTGTTGCTCGTAAAGCTGGAATAATTTTGATTTCAGAAACATTCCTCTTTAATTCACAATCATTTCATGAGAAGATGTCAAAAAAAGTGCCTTACTAACTTTGTGGATGGATAATGGAACTATGTGCACCGTTGCAGGTTAAATACAAGGAGAAATATGAGAAGGAGAAGGGCAAAGCCATGCTGGACTTTGAAACAGCCACATATGTGACTGTGTTTGTGTGTGATCTGTTTGGCTCAGTCCTCGTGTAAATGTCTGTAATTGATCTGATTATGTTTCCCTCCACTGTCTCTACATGAAATCCCTAAATGTTTGTTGAGTAGATAAAGTACAAGGACTCTCCGGGTCGAGGCACTGCTATACCGGATCTTCCTGAGGTGACGCGGGTCAAACAAACCCAGAAGCACATCAGCTCGGTAGTGGAACAAAACCCTCCTTCGTGTGCTCCTAACAGCTGAGCGTGCCCAGTGGTGCCCATCACAAGCCCCCGTCTGCCCTGCTGTCTTTCTCTCTTTTCATCTCTTGCTCATCCCATCATCTCTAACCAAAGCTCAGACTGCAGTTCCCGGAGCTCCACCCCTGCCAGTATTCCCACTTCACCCTAACATAGCCTTAGTTTCCATCCATGTTATTCTCATCTGACTCTTCTCATCCTCTCATCCTCTCCACCGTTCTCTTCTCTCTGATCTCTGAGTAGTATTCCCTAACCCCCAGCCCAGCTTCCTTCACATAAAACTGTGTGCTGCTAAGTTTATTTCCACTTTATAGCAAATGACCACCTGAACGTTCAGCTGAGGAGTGTGAGTCTGTGTGTCTGTTACAAGTGTTTGTTCCTGCAGCAGAGATCCTGGTCGTTCTACCAGGATGCGTCACTCTATAGGACCAATTTCTCAGACTCCACTTAAATCCATACGAGAAGCAAGAAACGAAAAAAGGCGTCAAGTGAAAACAATCGTTTTTTTTTCCAAAATCAACCATTCTTGGATATTTCCTGACAAGTCCAGTCTTTGCATCTTCTTTTGAAGAGTTACAGTCTGACAATCCCAAGTCTCTGCAAACAGTCCTGTAGGTGTGTTTGTGACGGTTTGAGAGAGTCTGACTGGCCCTCTGGGGCGCTGTTCTTCTGTCCTGGAGGTTTTCTATAAAGACAGTTCAGCCAAGGGAACTCCTGTGGTGTTTACTCCAGAGATGGAACGGGTCAAAAGGAACCAAGAAAACATTAGCTCGGTACCTTCAGAACCGCTGTCGAACATGTGCTGCTCCAGAAATGTTTGACTTCTTGTTAACCTTTCTCTAACCTACCTGTTCCCTGCTCTAGTTAATCATATGAATTATCCTGACTGCTGTCTCTCTCTGGGTGTTTAAATGTGTTTAATCCCACCAGCTGTGGTGTGCCTGTGCACATCATCACTCCTGACCTCTTTGTTGTTCACACTACTCCTCTTCATCTCCATCCCTGCTCTTCCCCCTCTGAACATCAGAATATAACTTTATTTCACTTTTACTTCTTCAGCCTCCTAATCAAAATCTCCCTGCTAATTCATTTGTTTAAAATCTCGTTAATGCTGCAGCTCAGCTGTGTGTGTGTGTGTGTGTGTGTGTGTGTGTGTGTGTGTCTCCTCCAGGTTTTGTACTCCGACAGCTTCCGTAAGCAGTTCGTTCTGGACACACCTGAGATGAGACGTGTCAGGGAAACTCAGCAGATCATTTCTGGGGTAAAACTTTGTGCTTCATTTCTTTCTTCTCTTGGTATAAACATGTAATTGTCTAGTTTAGGAGGACGTCTCTAGTGCATATTTGTTGGGTCACCAATGAAAACAGTGAGGAAGTGAGTTCATCAAGCCAATGTCCTCCTAACAAAGACATCAGTGTTTAAGAATTGTACAAAAATGTTTGCTGTTATTTGTAATAAAGGCAAAGTTGGTAAATAGCGACATGGAGCAGATTATTTGCCCGGTCTTAGTAAGTGTTTGGTGCTTTTATTGTGTTAATGTCTTAACTTCAGGACGATGAGCTCACAAGACTGAATTTTATGTTTCATTTCTGTCAAATGCTCTGATGTATAACAAAAAGATCATTTCTATCAACATTCAGATAAAAAAACACCAGAATTTTCCTCCTTCAAACAAAGTTGATTTGTTGTTTTATGTTCATCCAGTCTGAAAACCACCTGGTTTGTAGTTCTTGTATAAACTTTGGAGACTTTTACTTCTTAGGTGAGATACCATGAAGACTTTGAGAAGAGCAAGGGCAGCTTCACTCCCACCACCTCTGACCCCGTGACGGAGCGAGTGAAGAAGAACACGCAGGACTTCAGCGACATCAGCTACGGCGGCATCCAGAGGCGGGTGGTGGAGATGGAGAGGAGACGTGCCATCGAGCACGACCAGGAGACCATCACTGGTACGGTCACCAGCATGTGAACCACGTTTAGAGATGATGGTGTTTTGTCAGATAAAATCATCAGAATGAGAGTCAAAAACTGGGAACAATATTGTTGAGGAAAAGTTGGATGAATTAAAGAAAGGATTGGGTCAGAGATCATCGTGAATGGTTTTGGGCTTGCGTTGGTTGTCGGTAACATTATAACATTTCAGTTGTGCACAAACCGTGTTGTTCTGATGTCGACACATAAAGCTGCATTCCCAGCACTTCCACCGCATCCTTGTCAGCGCTCCGAGCCCTCCCATTTCACCTGCATTCCCGCTCTACATCCTCAGCCTGGCTGGATGTGTGGTCTTATTCCAGGTTTTACTCTGTCCTGTAAAAACTCAACCACCTGCTCCCACCAACAAACAACTTTTATCCTTGTCATGATACTTTTTTTTTTTTGGCCCTTGTTTGCACATATATTAATGGTTGACGCCAAGTTGGTCGAACCCAAAAATGATAAATATTCATTTTAATCTTGCGACCAAGGTTTTTTTTTTTGCTTAATTCCCTCTGGCTCTTCAGACCTGCGCGTGTGGTGCACAAACCCCGGCTCCGTGTTCGACTACGACCCTGCTGAGGACAACATCCGGTCCAGAAGTCTGCACATGATGCTGGTAAGACTCACAGTTCACTTCACCCGTCAGAAACTGATTTGACATCTTTGATAAATAGTCTGGTTTTAGTTTATCAAAGATCAACATCTGTCATGGTTGCTGATGACTTCACTGATGACTCACATGACTGCAGTTTATTCATCCTGTGAGTGAAGCTGACATGTTGGTCTAAAGGTGAAGGATTTGCTCAGTAGACTTCTGTTGCACCAACACATTTATTTGGACCTTATTGTGTTCCAGATAACAGTTTTAAGATGTTAGTCCCCCACATACTCTTAATAGAGGCGCAAAATTCAAAAATAACCAAAACTGAAACACTTTCACCGGATCTGCGGAGTGTTTAATCCACCCTTGATTAGCGCGACAGTCTGAATCCTCCGCTCCTCCCTGGATTTCCTCAGAGGGTCGGTGTGTTGCGCCACCACGGTGAGGTCTTCTAATGGCGATTAGTTTTCCGGCTCCCCCGTTGTGGACTGCCTGCGGTTCCTGTCCAAGGATCCTGGATTTAGTGGCTGTGTTTTCCTCCTGGCGCCACATCTGCCATACGAAGTTCCTCCATGCGCTTCCTACCACCCTCTTTCTCCTCCTTGGTGCACACTTGTCTCCCATTTAAATAATAACAGGTGTGTGCGCTACAGAGTCACATGGTACAGATGATTTAAAGGGGTATCCTTCCTTTATACCCCTTACCCAGCGCAACACAAACCTTGTTCAAAAGTATGCACATTACATGTCATCTTGTACCAAATAATAATAAAAAAGTTTATATTTACTGACATGACATAAATAAATGTGACAGCGTCACAAGCTCACCTTATTAGTCAGCTGCTGAGCCCACTGGACTCTTTTAATGTCCAGAGAATCTGCAGTGGAGGAAACCGTAGCCATCTCCTCCTTGCTCTGGGTTTGTAGATCAACTGAGAAGAGATTGACACTGATCAGACAGGATTAAGAATAAGGACTGTGTCATCCAAAGAGAAGCACAAACCTTGAATCTGGTGATATTGCGGAGACGGACCATCTCTGGGGTGTCATACAAGAAGCAACCGACTCTTATAAACTATGCTGAAACGGTTCTGTACATCACTGAGGTGCTCTTGGTTCAGCTCGACTTGTTTGATATCAGGAGTGTCGTAAGTAGTGTGGATCTTGTCCTTCTGCTTGTGGTAGGTCTCGCGATAGATACGCTGGGGAAGCAAAGAGGCCACATATGAGACGCTGCTGCTTTTGTCCATAAATGAATAAAAAATAAGTAATTTTTCATGGCTCTAAATAAAAAACGTTGGTAATGAGTTCTCTTACATCGTTGACGATCTTTCCTCGCATTGACAAAGTTGACACCCTCTGGATGAAGAGTGTAAGACTTGGCCTTCATCATCTCATAGGCTTCCTTGTATTTCACCTGCACAGATATGAGCCAAAGTGAGAAATTCACTGTATCTCAGTACGATCAGGAACAAAAGACGTTGGTTAAAAGACGGTGCTGCTTTTTTGTGCTGTGTTGACGGGGTTCCCTTCTTAAGGATCTGTTGAAAATGACGAGGAAAATCCTAATCAGTCAGGAAGTGTCATTGTTATTATGAGTTAATAAGTGTGTGTCCTGAATAACCCACATAGTAATTTAAATACCATCAATTCAATTAGTATAATTCATTTAAATTAAAGATAATAATTACTGATGTTACTGAATATAAGATTGTAAAATTCAAACAGGCACTATATTATGGAGCGGTGTCTTAGAAAATGTGTTTTAGTTTAATCATGAAAAATGAATCTGATGAGAACCATCTTAATCTTGAGTTAAACAAAAATACATAATTTCATAAAGCAGCATATTCTCCTCTCTAGGTTCAATGAACAAGTTGGTGGACAACTTTTTCATTGATAAAACTGTAACTGAGAAAGTCAGATGCAGAAAATAAACCTGTCACCACCATCGTCACTGACTTATTTCAAATGAAATGTGCTCAGCTTTGCTCAAAATAGATTCTAACTGGTTTCTTCCATAAAACGTCTTGACAATGAGTCCACTGGGTGATCCAGCGGCTTTTCCACTCATCCTTTGATCCAGCAGTGTCTTAGAAATAAGACTAATAATAACTCCTTGCATTACTGGGCAACTGAAACATTGTAGGAATTACGTGTTGAGAAAGTTCGGACCAACATCCCATCAGCTGGTTTTATATGAGCTCCAACACCAACTTGGATTCTGGACACCTGAAACATTGTCTGAATAAGTTCATCAGTTAGTTGATTCAGTCAAACAGGATCTAGTCTGACATTTGCACTATAAACCTTTACAATCTACATAGTGTGAGAACATTTAAATAACTTTTCAAGTACAGATCCAGGAGGAGGAGGAAAAGGAGGAGGAGGAGGAGGAGGAGGAAAAGGAGGAGGTCTTTTCTGAGATACTGAGATCGTAGTTCAGATATATGTGATATCATTTATTTTCCTACCTCCACCTGTCTGTGTAGACGTCTCTGTTGGAGACCTGCTGACATCCTGACCTGCAGTCCTCGTCTCTGTGGATCACCAACTAGCCATGTATCAGCCATATATACACAGAAGTCTTAGTTCTGTTTTAGCTTTTATAAGTAAAAAAAATGTTTGTTTGCCTTTTTAGATGATTAAACCTGAAAATGAGGTCGTTAAATTGGCTTTGTAGAGGTTTGCAATCTTCTTTACATGGAAGTCTTCACCATCAGCTAAAGCCAATAAGTTGGGGAGCAGTCGTTCAGTGACAGCATAAAAGTGGTCTTTTGGAGAGTCCACGTTTGTCCTTTTAGGTATTCTCCACACCGGTCTGTGAAGAAGCAAGATCAGGGCTTTTTTGACTTCTTCACTTGCTCCTGTGGTGTCGTCACATGTTTCCTGTGGTCCGACGGCAACCCCTGGACCAGTTTCTTTAGGTCCACTTATCAGGGTGGTGCTGGGATCAGAGATATGCTGTGATTCCTCTGGTGGGGTTGAAATTGAAAGACAATCATCTTTACCAGGGAAAGACTGGACCACAGTCTGCAGACAGGAGATGGGCTCCTGTTGAAGGACTTTGGGTGGTTGGACTTGTGAGGAAGACTTTGTGAAAAAGACCTGCTGTTCCTGCTCAGAAACGTTGGATGGTTCATCCTCTGTTGCAGATTTTGAAGAAACTGGTTCCTTCTCTGAGTTGTTGGATGGTTCATCCTCTGTTTCAGATATGGAAGAAAGGACAACTTTATTTTTAGTTTTCTTCAAAGTCTTGAAAGACTCCTTAACGGCTGAGAAGATCTTTTGTAACCTGTTAGGTTTCTTGATTTTTTTCTAAATATGTGTTTTTTGAAAAGGTAGATAATTAGGTCATATGTCACTGGATTTTCTAAAATTATAGTCATCATTTTTTCTTTAAAGGAGCCACTTTTTGCACAAAGATGGTCGAGTTCATGCACCAAACATTGAGGACCGTACTAGTTTGCTGTCCATATTGGCGCGACAGAATGAGATTTCTGCTCAGCTGGTGCAACAACATAACTCTTCCTCTTCCTCCTCACTTAAACCAAAATCTGTGGAATCAGTCATCTCATCCAACATTTCCTCCTCCTGGGTGGATTGTGATGAATTTTCTACAGATGTAACTTGTTCCACAGATGTTCCTCTGCTGTCCAGTTGAGGTCTGGAATTCTGTCATTAACATCAGGTAACTCTGAACCACCATGTCAACGTTACAGACATCACTGATCTGTTTTACAAAAGGTGCAGCAGCGTCTTGATCGTAGTGGATGGAGGATTCAGGTTTTTGCTCCGTCTGTTTCATGGCTTCTCTCTTGAACAAGTCAGATTTTAGAGTAGGCCTGTGGGGTAATGCCCCGGACCTCCTCACCTCCTCACAGGTGACCCCTGTTTCCATCCTGGGGGTCAGCGTAGACATCATTGAGGATTACAAATATCTCCGAGTACACATTGACAAGAAGCTGGACTGGGCTAAGACCCCTCTACAGGAAGCGCCAGGCGCCTCTATTTTCTGAGGCGGCTGAGGTCCTTCAACGCCTGCACGACGTGCAGTGGGTGTCCCACCCTCTGCACGACGTGCAGGTCAGCTGCAGGAGAACATTCAGTACAAGGTGATCAAACCAAAATGCACCACAGAGCGTCACAGGAAATGATTCCTGCCTGTGTCCTCAAACTGTACAACTCCTCCCTCTGAGTGTCAGACACTTGGAGTCAGTGGGTTTATGTGGACTCTTAAAAATGTGCAATAATCCAGTGCAACAACTACATCTATGTGCTATATTCTATATTCAACTGTTGGTAAACTGTTGTTATTTATCACACTGTAGATACATAAGCAAAATGTACATGAAAATGTATTGTTTAGATATATTTTTCTTTATTTTAGTATTTATGTTTAAATGTATTGATATGTTTGACACTTTCCTACTTCTTTTATAACTTTTGAATAAGAACATCTGTAACTAAGGGCAGTTTCCCCGCGAGGATAAATAAAGTATTTCTGATTCTGATTTACTTTAGTTTTCTGGTTTTACAACGCTCTTGATTTGTTCTTTACAAGATAGTATGGAAATGACTATTGATGCTTCAATGAGACAGTTTGTATATGTGAGTTTGTATAAATAAATACATCTTTAAGTGTTTGCTAAAATTGAAATCACATGCAAATAAAAAACAAAGAACCACAAACGTGTGCAGATATTGTGTATAAGATTAATGATGGAGGGAGATCCAAATCAAAGCAGAACTAAACTCATTTTCTTACAACAAATGAAGGTCGACACCACTATTATAGTTTTGATGTAAAGAAATTAAATTGTGGGTATCTGCAGTAAAGGTCTGCAGAGTAAAAACTTATTATTCACACAGATTAATATTTCATTTATGTGTTTACATTTTGACTTTGAAACTTATGACATCCAGATTTTAATGATAGAAACTGTAAATGTAGTTTAGACTGGTGCAAATCAACTTTTAAGATACTTGTAATATTGTCCTTATTTCAAGAGTAATGCTTTTGGGGACATTTGTAAAGAAATTACAGATAAATAGGTTTATTGATCCACAACTTGAAATCCCGAATGGACATATTTACCTACAAATAAAAGGTTTATTCTAAGTCTCGTAAAAAGACGATACTTCAAGAGATTAAGCGTTTGAAGTTCTAACCGAAATATGTCTCTTTGAGATAATGCATTACACCAGATATTTAATCCTGTAGGACATGACATGTATTTGTCCATCTGACAAACATGCTGAAGCTGCAGTGAAAGTCTGTTGTCATAGTGACGGTCATGCAGGAAAAGGTCTCTGGCTGGACACAAACTGTCCACTGTGATGCTCTTTTTACACCAACTTATTACTTCCAGAGTTAAACGATGAAGCTGACAAAAAGTATAAGCATTTCTGTAAATATAAAATGTTGTTATTGTTAAAATTAAGTCATAAAAGTGTTCATATAGTTTTTAAAAACTAAGAACTTAACTTAAGACTTAAGAACTGGATGCAGACTCAGGATTGAATGGAAATAGCCAAGGTTCAAATGTTGAGGATCTCTTTGGGAACGATGCGATGGACAGGATCAGGAATGACTACTCCAGAAGGACAGCGCATGTTACATGTTTTGGAGAGAACGTGACAGAGGCCAGACTGAGATGGTTTGGACATGTGGAGAGGAGGGAGAGTGAATAAATTAGTAAAAGGATGACGAGGCTGGAACTGCAAAGAAAGAGGCTCAGAGGAAGACCAAAGACGAGAACTGGATAACAAAGTCTAATATTATCCTTCATCACTTGTTTGTTGAGTTGGACATTTCAGTTTTAACAACTTTAACATGATAATGATGTAAATCTGATGATCATTGAGAAATCTGACTTAAATCTTTGTATCATGCAACAGGAGACCTGACAAAACCCTCACGGGAGGATCCTTCATAAATGAAGATTATGGACAACCCTGAGCATCCTCTTCCCAACACAGTGATTCAGCTGCGGATTTGACATTATTCTGCTAGATTTAATGTGTGGATTCTTACTTATGCGTGTTGTTTTTCTTTTGCCTTTTATGATCTTTTACTTGTTTATATCTGTTTATTATGTGGCAGCATTGGTAACGATAAATAATATCAGAACTACAACATGTTAACTTGCGTTGCTTCGGGACTTTCAGCGCTCTTTCACAAATGCTTTTGTTTTTGTACCAACATCATGAGCAGAATTCACCATTCAAGAACAAAATATGTTGGCCATAAATAATGTTATTTGTACTGAATGAGGGTTTTGTAGTCGTTTCTCATGTCAAAGTAAACAAAAGACAGCAGGTTCATTCAGAAGTCCAGTGAGCACCTACTTGGCTTTTTAATATCCGTGAATTAGTCAGGAATGTGTTCTGTTGAAATGAGGCTGAGGATGTTTGTGCACGTGTCACTTTATGCAGATGGATGTGTGCCAGTGTCTTTATGACACTCCTATGGTGACGTGTGTTTGCGGGGGTCTTAAATAAAAGGTGATAATGCTGCCGTTTCAAAACAAAGTGTCCTGAGTCCATCCTGAGAAGAGCTGACTAACACGTCCACGATAGTGATCCTGTCCAGCTTCTGATGCTGGGAGGTGTTGGAGGGCCGGCAGCATCTCACCTCCATGTCTTCGGGCAATCCATCCACAGCAATAACAGTGTGCAGAGCAGCCACGACATCAGGCACAATGTGAGGAAACCAGCATCAGCAGGTGTGAAGCTCAGTGAGCCTCACACTTATTCTGGATCAGGATTCTTAACTCCCTTTCTGATTTCAGTTTTGTTTTTGACACCAAGTTAATCAGATGACAAACTTTTTTTTTCAGGAATGGTTCATCGTTTCAGACATTTTCAACAGAAAAATCTTAATTTCAAATTCCTGTTGTTAAAAAACATTTTTAATGCTTTTCCTTGTAAAGGAATTTAAAAAGAACAGTGTAATGTGAAGGCATCATTGGAGTCTTGCCGTGAGTAAAAGGTGCAAATGGTTAAAATTTGTTATTTTAAAAGCAAACACAAACTATGTGAACGTCTTACTCACGGCAAAGGATATGAACTAAACATGCCATGTTATCAAAGTTTATTTGGCACATGAAATGATGACATCATTCATTGACATCATTGTTATGTAGTAAAAAATAATCCCAAACTATGAGGAACTAAACCCAAAGTATGATGTCATCAATTACTTCAATGAATCTATGATGTCATCAATTACTTCAATGAATCTATGATGTCATCAACGACATCACAGGCTCTTAGCAGAGTTTATAAATAGAACCCATCACTCCCAGTTGTCATTATGTCTTTTTGACAATGCCACCCAGACGCAGACGTAGACAGGCTTCTCGGCCTGTCCGCAGGCGCCGGAGGGTCCGCAGGATCTCCTTCGTTGCCTGCAGACGCAGGAGAGTTGCCTGAAGCAGACACTGAAGGTTAATAGAAAAGTAAATGCATTGAAAAAAAAAATATAAAAAATAAAACATACCAAACCTGGTATGGTAATACCATAGTCTCTGGCTTCCCCATCCATTTCAAATAGACGTCTCCTCTCCAGCATCCTGGCATAGACCGGACCAGGTGTGCAGAGGAGTGAGATTCCCCTGTTCTTCCTCACTACTGATCCTTTCCTGTCATTATACTGGAACTAGTGACGGCTGACCAGCGGTCCAGCTCTGAGAGACCAATTAAAATGCAGGATGAGGAAAGTTAGGACACTAAACTAACATATTATTGCTTCTGTCAGTTTCAAGTTATTTCAGCGATGATTGTTTGTTTTTCTGTATTTAACAGAAGAGCACAACAAATGTGTCCATATATATACGTTTATTTTCAGGTATCTGAACACAAACAGTGGTTGTCTCTCACTAATTTTATTTATTATTTATGAACATGCATGATAGCTGTCATGCACGGTAGATGACATAAGTCTTAATGCTCTTTACAAATCATCTGGTTGACTGATTTGACTGCATTAATGTCGATTCTGATTCTCCATGTACTTTTTTGACATAAATGCGACATGTCATCGATCAGACGCCTGTGAAATGCATGTTATGATTAAATTGAACCTCTTTTAAGCTTCATGAAGTGCAGGAGACAAAAAGTAACTCGGGGTATCTTAAAGTAAACCTGCTCTTGACCAGGTTTACGTCACAGAGTCAGTTACCTTGGAGACAGACTACAAGTAAGAGATACTTCACTTTCTAAAACCGGCTTGACTGAACCATCCTGGTCCACAACCACTCAGAGCCTGATCCAGATCGTTGTCTGAAGAATCCAATGAGAGACAAGATCCCGACTTCAACTGCAAAGTCCTTCTCCCTTCCTCATTGGTTGAGATCATTAGATTTTTCAGTTGCATCCATGAGATATATAAAGCTTTGACTTTAACTTTAACATTCATTGAGAACAAAAGGATCATGAATTTGTAGTCCAGTTCATTCAGGATTAAAACAATAATAGAAAATGGAAAGATGGAAGGATGGATGGATGGATGGATGGATGGATGGATGGATGAACACCCGAGTTAAATTCAGCTGCAATAACTTAAAATGTCCACTAGATGACGACCTAAGACCTGGAATAAATTAAACTTCCTCTGCTTCGGGATTATTTTACAAATAATAATTGTTCGAGGCTGCAAAGGACTTTTAGTCATTGTATTAAATTCATCATATGTATCGTACATACAAATTGAGGCATGTTAAAGCAGCGCAGAGTTTTTAATGTTAGAAAATCTGTTTCAGTTTCATTTGCAGGAATATTTGATTACTTTCACGTAGTGTTATCTGGTTCTTGATGATTCTCATTCATATCAGCAAAAAACAACTAAAGTAACTTCGGGGCAGTCTCACATCCCCGTTGTGTTTTGCAACAACTGCATATATGGCTTTATGTCCCAAATCATCAAAGATGAAACTGGCTCACAGGGCTGCAGTGAACATCCCAGCAGAGAGGAAACGAGGGAGTGACTGAGCAAGAGACGGAACAAGGGTGAACTTTGGATGGTGTCCTGACAGCATCTCAACCTCCATTGTCTGAAAAGGGAACCCTCTAAACTAACTGGTTGATAGAAACGCTTCTTTGTGCTGCTTTAATGTTACAGTGTTTTAAGTGTCATATTAAAAACATGTTGAAATGTCTCCATTGTTGAGATAAATGAGCAGATGCTGCTCTCACTCTTGTCTTTCAGGTCCTCTTAGACCCTGCAGCAGAACAACAGCAGCAGCACCGCTGTTATTTAGGAAATCTTGTCTCTCCAGATGAGGGATTTGGATCCAGAGGTTCCTCCTCTTCCACCTCGCTGCTGTTTCAGGGACCTGCTGCTCAGGAACCAGATGTTTCAGAAGGACAGGTACCATGAATATCACTCTTATGCAAACATCTGTCATCTTCCAGTATCTCAGGAAGATTGTTTTGACTCTCTTAAGAGTTCAATTGTTGCTGCGTTTGGAGACATAGATCTGCAGACGCTGTTTACTGCTCATGAGGGGAAGAGTCGAGCCTCATTCTGACTAACAGCACCAGAACAGAATCAGCTTGGAGCTTTCACATCAGTTCCAATATTATTTAATGCCTGGATCAGCTGCATTTCAACTAAGGTCCGAGGTTCACAGTATCAGGAAAATGAGTGCAGTTAAATTATGAAACGTTGCACTTTGTTGGACTTTGAGCACTACAGCACTGGTCACACAGCAACTAGTAAGTAGTTTGATTAAAACATTTGGAAATAAAAAAACATCAAACCAAAAACCCAAGAAATAATTCCAGTGGTGGAAATAGAGCTGGAAAACCCACATTGGTTGGGGGAAATGCAGATTTAGCTTTACAGCTTGAACTTGGTAATGTTTGGCTGGGCGGTCGGAGGACAGGACTGTGGCTGGGCAGTGGGAGGATGGGACTGTGGCTGGGTCGTGGGAGGATGGGACTGTGGCTGGAAGTGGGAGGACGGGACTGTGGCTCGATGTGAGAAAATTGGACTGTGGCTTGGTAGTGGGAACACAGGACTGTGGCTGGGCAGTGGGATGATGGGACTGTGGCTGGGAAGTTGGAGGATGGGACTGTTGATGGTCAGTGGGAGGACGGGACTGTGGCTGCGCGGTTGGAGGACGGGACTGTGGCTGGGCAGTTGGAGGACGGGACTGTGGCAGGGCAGTGGGATGATGGGACTGTTGATGGGCAGTTGGAGGATGGGACTGTGGCTGGGCGGTTGGAGGACGGGACTGTGGCTGGGCAGTTGGAGTACGAGACTGTGGCTGGGCAGTTGGAGTATGAGACTGTGGCTGAGCAGTTAGAGCACAGGACTGTGGCTGGAAGTGGGATGACGGGATATTGCCTGGGCAATCAATAGATGGGACTGTGGCTGGGCGGTCGGAGGACGAGATTGTGGCTCGATGTGAGAAAATTGGACTGTGGCTTGGTAGTGGGAGCACAGGACTGTGGCTGGGCAGTGGGATGATGGGACTGTGGCTGGGCAGTTGGAGGACGGGACTGTGGCAGGGCAGTGGGATGATGGGACTGTTGATGTGCAGTTGGAGGATGGGACTGTGGCTGGGCGGTTGGAGGACGGGACTGTGGCTGGGCGATTGGAGGACAGGACTGTGGCTGGGCAGTTGGAGTACGAGACTGTGGCTGAGCAGTTAGAGCACAGGACTGTGGCTGGAAGTGGGATGACGGGATATTGCCTGGGCAATCAATAGATGGGACTGTGGCTGGGAAGTCAGAGGACGAGATTGTGGCTGGGCAGTGGGAGGACGGGACTGTGGCTGGGCAGTGGGAGGACAGGACTGTGGCTGTGTATTGGGAGCACTATACTGTGGCTGGGCAGTGGGAGGACGATGGGACTGTGGCTGGGTGTAGGAAGATTGGACTGTGGCTTGGTAGTGGGAGGACGGGACTGTGGCTGGGCAGTGGGATGATGGGACTGTGGCTGGGCAGTGGGAGGACGGGAAAGTGGCTGGGCAATGGGATGATGGGACTGTGGATGGGCAGTTGGAGGAAGGGAATGTGGCTGGGCAGTTGGAGGACGGGACTGTGGCTGGGCGATTGGAGGACAGGACGGTGGCTGGGCAGTTGGAGTACGAGACTGTGGCTGGGAAGTTAGAGCACAGGAATGTGGCTGTGTAGTGGGAGCACCGGACTGTGGCTGGGCAGTGAGAGGACGATGGGGCTGTGGCTGGAAGTGGGAGGACAGGACTGTTGCTGGGAGTTAACAAGATCGGACTGTGGCTGGGCGGTCGGAGGATCGGACTGTCGCTGGAAGTAGGAGGATGGGACTGTTGCTGGGCGGTCAGAGTATGTGATTATGGCTGGAAGTGGGAGGACGGGACTGTATCTGGGCAGTGGGAGGACGGGACTTTGGCTGGGCTCTCAGAGGACAGGATCGTGGCTGGAAGTTTGCGGATGGGACTGTGGCTGGGCAGTGGGAGGACGGGACTGTGACTGAGCTGTAGGAGGACGGGACTGTGGCTGTAAGTGGGATGACAGGACTGTGCCTGGGCAGTAGGAGGACGGGGCTGGGGATGGGAAGTGGGAGGACAGGACTGGGCGCTCAGAGGAGGGGATTGTGGCTGAAAGTTTGCGGACGGGACCATGGCTGGGCAGTGGGTGGACGGGACTCTGGCTGGGCAGTGGGAGGACGCGACTGTGATTGGAAGTGGGAGGACAGGACTGTGGCTGGGTGGTTGAAAAATGGGACTGTGGCTGGGCGATTGGAGGACAGGACTGTTGCTGGGTGATTGGAGGACGGGAATGTGGCTTGGTAGTGTGAGGACGGGACCTTGGTTTGGCGATCGGAGGACGGGACTGTGGCTTGAAGTGGGAGAACTGGACTGTGGCTGGGCAATGGAAGGACGGGACTGTAGTTTGGTGGTCAGAGGACGGGATTGTGGCTGGAAGTGGGAGGACGGGACTGTGGCTGGATGTGGAAGGATGGGACTGTGGCTGGGCAGTTGGAGGACGGGACTGTGGCTGGGCGGTTTGGAAAATGGGACTGTGGCTTGGCAGTTGGAGGACGGGACTGTGGCTGGGTGGTTGGAAAATGGGACTGTGGCTGGGCGATTGGAGGATGGGACTTTGGCTTGGCAGTTAGAGCACAGGATTGTGGCTGGAAGTGGGAGGATTGGATTAAATGATGGACAGTGGGAGGACGAGATTGTGGCTGGAATTTTGAGGACGGGACTCTGGCTGGGCTGTCAAAAGATGGGACTGTGGCTGCGTGGTCCAAGGATGGGACGGTGGCTGGAAGAAGCAGGACGGGACTGTTGAAGGGCGATCGGAGGAAAGGAATGTGGCTGGGTAGTGGGAGATCGGGACTGTGGCTGGGCAGTGGGAGGACGGGACTGTCCCGTCCTCCTACTGTCCAGCCACAGTCCCGTCCTCCCACTGCCCAGCCACAGTCCCATCTTTTGACCGCCCAACCACAGTCCCATCCTCCCACTGCCCAGCAACAGTCCCATCCTCCCACTGTGCAGTAACAGTCCACAGTCCTGTCCTTCCTAGTCCCAGCCACAGTCCTGTCCTTCCTAGTCCCATCCACAGTCCCATCGTTTGACCGCTTAGCCACAGTCCCATCCTCCCACTGCGCAGCAACCACCCTGTCCTCTTACTCCCAACCAAATTCCCATCCTCTTACTCCCAACCAAATTCCCATCCTCACACTGCCCAGCCATAGTCCCATCCTCCCACTGCCCTGCACCAGTCCCATCCTCCCACTGTGCAGCAACACTCCTGTCCTCCCACTTTCAACCACAATCCCATCCTAACACTGCCCAGCCATAGTCCCGTCCTTCCTAGTCCCAGCCACATTCCTATCTGTTGACCGCCCATCCACAGTCCCATCCTCCCACTGCGCAGAGCCCACCCCGTCCTCTTACTTCCAACCAAATTCCCATCCTCACACTGCCCAGCCATAGTCCTGTCCTTCCTAGTCCCAGCAACAGTGCCGTCCTCACACTGCCCTGCCACAGTCCCGTCCTCCCACTGCGCAGCCACAGTCCCATCCTCCCACTACCCAGCCGGTGTCCCATCCTCCCACTGCCTAGCATCAATCCCGTCCTCCCACTTACAGCCACAGCCTCGTCCTCCCACTTCCCAGCCACAGTCCCATACTACTACTTCCAGCCACAGACCTGTCCTCCTACTTCCATCCACAGTCCCTTTCTTTGACTGCCCAGCCACAGTCTGATTCTCCTACTTCCAGACACAGTACCATCCTCCCACTGCACGGCCACAGTCCTGTAGTCCTACTGCTCAGCCAAAGTCCCATCTTTTGATCACCCAGCCACAGTCCCATCCACCCACTGCGCAGCAAAAGTCCCGTCCACCCACTTCCAACCACATTCCCATCCTCAGACTGCCCAGCCACAGTCTCGTCCGTCAGAGTCCACACCACAGTCCAGTCCTCCCACTACCAGCCACAGTCCTATGCTCCCACCGCCAAGCCACAGTCCCATCTTTTGACCGCCCAGCCACAATCCCATCGTTCGACCGCCCAGCCACAGTTCCATCCTCCCACTGCGCAGTAACAGTCCCGTCCTCCAACTTCCAAGCACATTCCCATCCTCACACCGCCCAGCCATAGTCTCGTCCTTTCTTAGTCCCAGCCACAGTCCCGTCCTCCCAATACCAGCCAAAGTCCCGTCCTCTCACTGCCCAGCCACAGTCCCATCTGCCAACTGCCTAGCTACAGTCCTTTCCTCCCACTGCCCAACATCAATCCCGTCATCCCACTTCTAGCCACAGTCCTGTTCCTTGACCGCCCAGCCAAAGTCCGGTCTTCCTACTTCCAGCCACATTCCAGTCAACATACCGGCCAGGCACGGATCCAACTTTTCACCGCCCAGCCACAGTTCCAATCTCTCACATCCAGCCACAGTCACGTCCTCCGACCCCCCAGCCGCAGTCCCATTGTCACACTTCAAACCAAAGTCCCGTCCTACCGCTTCCAGCTACAGTCTGGTCCTCCTACCGCCCAGGCACAGTCCCGTCCTCCTACTGCCCAGCCACAGTCCCATCCTCTCACGAACCAGCCACAGTCCCGTCCTCCCACCGCCCAGGCTCAATCCCATCTTTTGACCGCCCACCCACAGTCCCATCCTCCCTCTGCGCAGCAACAGTCCTGTCCTCCCACTTCAAACCACATTCCGATCCTCAAACTGCCCAGCCATAGTCCTGTTGTTCCACTTCCAACCAAATTCCCATCTTCACACTGCACAGCCACAGTCCCGTCCTTCCATTACCAGCCACAGTCCCATTTTCCCACTGCCCAGCCACAGTCCTGTCATACCACTGCCAGCCACACTCTCGTCCTCCCACTGCCCAGCCAGTCCCGTCCTCCCACTTCCAACCGCATTCCCATCCTCACACCGCCCAGCCAAAGTCCCGTCCTCCCACTTCCAGCCACAGTTCCATCCTCTGACCCCCCAGGCCGCAGTCCCATCTTTCGACCGCGCAGCCAATGTCCCGTCCTCGCACTTCAAGCCTATGGTCCCGTTGTGAGAGAAATATTATATTTACATAGTACTAGCTTGAATCACTTATCCTACTGATCAGTTTAAACATTGTCTGAACTTAATCTGACCCTAAGTGGGCATTATTTAAGTACAGGCCTGTTCTTTGTATTTTGACTGTGTAGCCTGTGTTAAATTTATGTCAAGGATAACAGACTTTCTGTTCCTCAGACTCTTACGATTTATGTCAGGCATAACAGATTTCTGTATCTCACACTCTTAAAATTTACACCTTGACAAGGTACCCACTTTCCCCCTCCTTAAGTCTGATAAGCAGTAAGAGGGTCTTGCAGAAGTATTTCATGTGAGACAAGCTCTGCCATTTAGGGAGCTTTACAGTTGTAACTCATATGTTGTTTACTGGTTCAGATCTTATAAAAACTGGTCTCTTCTTCATCACGGCAAAACTCTCCTAGCGAGACTTCTCTGCATGTCTGATCAACGTGTATCTTGAAAATAAACATTTGTGTTAAATTTGAAACTCATTGGATTCCAGTAAATTTCCACCACACCATCCTACCACTTACAGCCACAGTCCCATCCTCCTACCGCCCAGCCACAGTCCCGTCCTCCTACTGTCAAGCCACAGTCCCATCCTCTCATGAACCAGCCACAGTCCCATCCTCCCACTTCCAACCACAGTCCTGTCCTTTGACCGCCCACCCACTGTCCGGTCCTCCCACTGCCCAGCCACAGTCCCGTCCTCCCACCGCCCAGCCTCAGTCCCATCTTTTGACCGCAAATCCACAGTCCCATATTTCGACCGCCCAGCCAAAGTCCCATCCTCCCGATGTGCAACAACAATCCCGTCCTTCCAACCACATTCTGATCCGCATACTGCCCAGCCATAGTCCTGTCCTTCCTTGTGCCAGTCACAGTCCCGTCTTCACATTACCAGCCAATGTCTCGTCCTCCCACTGCACAGCTACAGTCCCGTCCTCCCATTACCAGCCATAGTCCCATTTTCCCACTGCACAGCTACAGTCCCGTCCTCCCATTACCAGCCATAGTCCTATTTTCCCACTGAACAGCCACAGTCTCGTCATCCCACTTCCAACCACATTCCCATCCTTTCACTGCCCAGCCACAGCCTCGTCCTCCCACTGCCCAGACAAACTCCCGTCCTCCCACTTCCAACCACATTCCCATACTTTCACTGCCCAGCCACAGCCTCGTCCACCCACTGCCCAGACACACTCCCGTCCTCCCACTTCCAACCACATTCCCATCCTTTCACTGCCCAGCCACAGTCCCGTCCTCCCATTACCAGCCATAGTCCTGTTTTCCCACTGCACAGCCAAAGTCCTATCGTCCTACTTCTAGCCACACTCTCGTCCTCCCACTGCCGTGCCACAGTACCATCCTCCCACTTCCAACCACATTCCCATCCTCACACTGCCCAGCCACAGTCCCATCCTCCCATTACCAGCCATAGTCCTGTTTTCCCATTGCAGCCATAGTCCCGTCCTCCAACTTCCAGCCACAGCGCCTGCTGTTGTGACCGCCCAACCAATGTCCCTTCTTTACACTTCAAACCAAAGTCCCTTCCTACCACTTCCAGCCACAGTCCCATCCTCCCACTTCCAGCCGCAGTCCCGTTATCCCACAGCCCAGCCAGAGTCCTATCGTCCTACTTCTAGCCACACTCTCGTCCTCCCACTGCCGTGCCACAGTACCATCCTCCCACTTCCAACCACATTCCCATCCTCACACTGCCCAGCCACAGTCCCATCCTCCCATTACCAGCCATAGTCCTGTTTTCCCATTGCAGCCATAGTCCCGTCCTCCAACTTCCAGCCACAGCGCCTGCTGTTGTGACCGCCCAACCAATGTCCCTTCTTTACACTTCAAACCAAAGTCCCTTCCTACCACTTCCAGCCACAGTCATGTCCTCCTACTTCCAGCCAGAGTCCTGTCCTTTGACCGCCCAGCCACAGTCCGTCCTCTAACCGCCCAGCAACAGTCCTGTGGTCCTACTTCCATCCACAGTCCTGTCCTTTGACCGCCCAGCCACAGTCCCGTCCTCCCACTTCCAGCCATAGTCCCTGCTTTTGAAGGCCCAGCCAAAGTCCAGTCCTCCCATTTCCAGCCACAGTTCCATCCTCTCACATCCAGCCACAGTCCCATCCTACAACCCCCCAGCCGCAGTCCCATCTTCCGACCGCCCAGCCAAAGTCCCTTCCTACAACTTCCTGCCAAAGCCCTGTCCTACTACTTCCAGCCACAGTCCTCTCCTTTGACCGCCCAGCCACAGTCCGGTCTTCTGACCACCCAGCCACAGTCCTGTTGTCTTACATCCAGCCACAGTTCTGTCCTCGTACCGCCCAGCCACAGCCCCGTCCTCCTACTTCCAGCCACAGTCCCGTCCTGCAACTTCCAGCAAAAGTCCTGTCCTATAACTGCCACGCCACAGTCACGTCCTCCGACCGCCCAGCCAAAGTCCCATTTCTTCACCTCCCAGCCACAGTCCTTTCCTCCCAATTCCAGCCACAGTCCCATCCTCCCACTGCCCAGGCACAGTCCCGTCCTTCTACCACCCAGCAAATGCCTCGTACTTCTACTTCCAGCCACAGTCCCGTCCTCCCACCGCCCAGCCACAGTCTCGTCCTCCAACTACCCCAGGCATATACCCGTCCTCCTACTTCCAGCCACAGTCCCATCTTTTGATCGCCCAGCAAAATTCCTGTCCTCCCACTTTAAGCCAAAGTCCAGTCCTCCCACTGCCAAGCCACAGTCCCAAAATAATTAGATGGGATGAAAATAAAAAGCAGATTACAAAGGAATATGGAAAAAAAGAATGTTGAAAGAAAATAGAAGAAATGCAAAGGAAGCTTTTATTTCTACAAAATGTTGTCCTTCGCTGTTGAAAAAAAGGTTGAAGATCCTTCTGCGAAAAATAGTGGACGAAAAATTTAGTGGACCAAATGAAAATAAAAAGCAGATTACAAAGGAATATGGAACATAAAATTAAAGATTGTTGAAAGACAATAGAAGAAATGCAAAGGAAGCTTATATTTCTACAAAATGTCATTTTGCTGTTGAAAAAAAGATTAAAGATCCTTAAGCGAAAATTATGGGACAAATGATTAAATGGACAGGATGAAAATAAAAAGCAAAATTACAATGGAATGTGGAAAAAAAAGAATGTTGAAGAAAAATAGAAGAAACACAAAGGAAGCTTATATTTCTAAAAAATAGTCGTCCATTCACTGTTTAAATGTCGATTGAAGATCCTTCTGCGAAAAATAGTGGACGAAAAATTTAGTGGACCGGATGAAAAAAAAAAACAGATTTCAAAGGAATATGGAAAATAAAATTAAAGATTGTTGAAAGACAATAGAAGAAATGCAAAGGAAGCTTATATTTCTACAAAGTAATGTCCTATCGCTGTTGAAAAAAAGGTTGAAAATACTTCTGCAAAAAATAGGGGACGAAAAATTTAGTGAACCGGATGAAAATAAAAAGCAGATTACAAAGGAATATGGAAAATAAAATGAATGAGTGTTGAAAGACAATAGAAGAAACGCAAAGGAAGCTTATAATTCTGAAAAATGTTGTCCTTTCACTGCTGAAAAAAAGGTTGAAGATACTTCTGCGAAAAATAGTGGATGAAAAATTTAGTGGGCCGGAAGAAAAAAAAGAAGATTACAAAGGAATATGGAAAATAAAATTTAGTGTTGAAAGACAATAGAAGAAATGCAAAGGAAGCTTATAATTCTACACAAACAATCTCCTTTCGCTGATGAAAAAAAGGTTGAAGATCCCTCTGCGAAAAATAGGAGATGAAAAATTTAGTGGACCGGATGAAAAAAAAGCCATTTACAAAGGAATATGGAAAATAAAATTAAAGACTGTTGAAAGACTATAGAAGAAATGCAAAGGAAGCTTATAATTCTACAAAATGATGTCCTTTCGCTGTTGAAAAAATGTCGATTGAAGAACCTTCTGCGAAAAATAGTGGACGAAAAATTAAGTGGACCGGATGAAAAAAAACAAATTACAAATGAATATGGAAATTAATGGTTGAAGATTGTTGAAAGACAATAGAAGAAACGCAAAGGAAGCTTATAATTCTACAAAATGATGTCCTTTCGCTGTTGAAAAAATGTCGATTGAAGATCCTTCTGCGAAAAATAGTGGACGAAAAATTAAGTGGACCGGATGAAAAAAAAACAAATTACAAATGAATATGGAAAATAACATTAAAGATTGTTGAAAGACAATAGAAGAAACGCAAAGGAAGCTTATAATTCTACAAAATAAAGCTCGTTTCGCTGATGAAAAAAAGGTTGAAGATTGTTGAAAGACAATAGAAGAAACGCAAAGGAAGCTTATAATTCTACAAAATGATGTCCTTTCGCTGTTGAAAAAATGTCGATTGAAGATACTTCTGCGAAAAATAGTGGATGAAAAATTTAGTGGACCGATGAAATTAAAAAAGAAGATTACAAAAGAATATGGAAAATAAAATTGAGTGTTGAAATACAATAAAAGAAACGCAAAGGAAGCTTATAATTCTACAAAATGATGTCCTTTCGCTGTTGAAAAAATGTCAATTGAAGATCCTTCTGCGAAAAATAGTGGACGAAAAATTAAGTGGACCGGATGAAATTAAAAAGCTGATTACAAAGGAATATGGAAAATAAAATTAAAGATTGTTAAAAGACAATAGAAGAAACGCAAAGGAAGCTTATAATTCTACAAAATAAAGCTCGTTTCGCTGATGAAAAAAAGGTTAAAGATTGTTGAAAGACAATAGAAGAAACGCAAAGGAAGCTTATAATTCTACAAAATGATGTCCTTTCGCTGTTGAAAAAATGTCGATTGAAGATACTTCTGTGAAAAATAGTGGATGAAAAATTTAGTGGACCAATGAAATTAAAAAAGAAGATTACAAAGGAATATGGAAAATAAAATTGAGTGTTGAAATACAATAAAAGAAACGCAAAGGAAGCTAATAATTCTACAAAATGATGTCCTTTCGCTGTTGAAAAAATGTCGATTGAAGATCCTTCTGCGAAAAATAGTGGACGAAAAATTAAGTGGACCGGAAAAAAAAAAAAACAAATTACAAATGAATATGGAAAATAAAATTAAAGATTGTTGAAAGACAATAGAAGAAACGCAAGGGAAGCTTATAATTCTACAAAATAAAACTCGTTTCGCTGATGAAAAAAAGGTTGAAGATTGTTGAAAGACAATAGAAGAAACGCAAAGGAAGCTTATAATACTACAAAATAAAGCTTGTTTCGCTGTTGAAAAAATGTTGATTGAAGATCCTTCTGTGATAAATAGTGGACGAAAAATTAAGTGGACCGGATGAAATTAAAAAGCTGATTACAAAGGAATATGGAAAATAAAATTAAAGATTGTTGAAAGACAATAGAAGAAACGCAAAGGAAGCTTATAATTCTACAAAATGATGTCCTTTCGCTGTTGAAAAAATGTCGATTGAAGATCCTTCTGCGAAAAATAGTGGATGAAAAATTTAGTGGACCGATGAAATTAAAAAAGAAGATTACAAAGGAATATGGAAAATAAAATTGAGTGTTGAAAGACAATAAAAGAAACGCAAAGGAAGCTTATAATTCTACAAAATGATGTCCATTTGCTGTTGAAAAAATGTCGATTGAAGATCCATCTGCGAAAAATAGTGGACAAAAAATTAAGTGGACCGGATGAAATTAAAAAGCTGATTACAAAGGAATATGGAAAATAATAATAAAGATTGTTGAAAGACAATAGAAAAAACGCAAAGGAAGCTTATAATTCTACAAAATAAAGCTCGTTTCGCTGATGAAAAAAAGGTTGAAGATTGTTGAAAGACAATAGAAGAAACGCAAAGGAAGCTTATAATTCTACAAAATAAAGCTTGTTTCGCTGTTGAAAAAATGTCGATTGAAGATCCTTCTGTGATAAATAGTGGACGAAAAATTAAGTGGACCGGATGAAATTAAAAACTGATTACAAAGGAATATGGAAAATAAAATTAAAGATTGTTGAAAGACAATAGAAGAAACGCAAAGGAAGCTTATAATTCTACAAAATGATGTCCTTTCGCTGTTGAAAAAATGTCGATTGAAGATCCTTCTGCGAAAAATAGTGGATGAAAAATTTAGTGGACCGATGAAATTAAAAAAGAAGATTACAAAGGAATATGGAAAATAAAATTGAGTGTTGAAATACAATAAAAGAAACGCAAAGGAAGCTTATAATTCTACAAAATGATGTCCTTTCGCTGTTGAAAAAAATGTCGATTGAAGATCCTTCTGCGAAAAATAGTGGATGAAAAATTTAGTGGACCGATGAAATTAAAAAAGAAGATTACAAAGGAATATGGAAAATAAAATTGAGTGTTGAAATACAATAAAAGAAACGCAAAGGAAGCTTATAATTCTACAAAAAAAGCTTGTTTCGCTGATGAAGAAAAGGTTGAAGATTGTTGAAAGACAATAGAAGAAACGCAAAGGAAGCTTATAATTCTACAAAATGATGTCCTTTCGCTGTTGAAAAAATGTCGATTGAAGATTCTTCTGCGAAAAATAGTGGACGAAAAATTAAGTGGACCGGATGAAAAAAAAAACAAATTACAAATGAATATGGAAAATAACATTAAAGATTGTTGAAAGACAATAGAAGAAACGCAAAGGAAGCTTATAATTCTACAAAATGATGTCCTTTCGCTGTTGAAAAAATGTCGATTGAAGATCCTTCTGCGAAAATAGTGGACGAAAAATTAAGTGGACCGGATGAAAAAAAACCAAATTACAAATGAATATGGAAAATAAAATTAAAGATTGTTGAAAGACAATAGAAGAAACGCAAAGGAAGCTTATAATTCTACAAAATAAAGCTCGTTTCGCTGATGAAAAAAAGGTTGAAGATTGTTGAAAGACAATAGAAGAAACGCAAAGGAAGCTTATAATTCTAAAAAATGATGTCCTTTCGCTGTTGAAAAAATGTCGATTGAAGATCCTTCTGCGAAAAATAGTGGATGAAAAATTTAGTGGACCGATGAAATTAAAAAAGAAGATTACAAAGGAATATGGAAAATAAAATTGAGTGTTGAAATACAATAAAAGAAACGCAAAGGAAGCTTATAATTCTACAAAATGATGTCCTTTCGCTGTTGAAAAAATGTCGATTGAAGATCCTTCTGCGAAAAATAGTGGACGAAAAATTAAGTGGACCGGATGAAATTAAAAAGCTGATTACAAAGAAATATGGAAAAAAAATTAAAGATTGTTGAAAGACAATAGAAGAAACGCAAAGGAAGCTTATAATTCTACAAAATGATGTCCTTTCGCTGTTGAAAAAATGTCGATTGAAGATCCTTCTGCGAAAATAGTGGACGAAAAATTAAGTGGACCGGATGAAAAAAAACCAAATTACAAATGAATATGGAAAATAAAATTAAAGATTGTTGAAAGACAATAGAAGAAACGCAAAGGAAGCTTATAATTCTACAAAATAAAGCTCGTTTCGCTGATGAAAAAAAGGTTGAAGATTGTTGAAAGACAATAGAAGAAACGCAAAGGAAGCTTATAATTCTAAAAAATGATGTCCTTTCGCTGTTGAAAAAATGTCGATTGAAGATCCTTCTGCGAAAAATAGTGGATGAAAAATTTAGTGGACCGATGAAATTAAAAAAGAAGATTACAAAGGAATATGGCAAATAAAATTGAGTGTTGAAATACAATAAAAGAAACGCAAAGGAAGCTTATAATTCTACAAAATGATGTCCTTTCGCTGTTGAAAAAATGTCGATTGAAGATCCTTCTGCGAAAAATAGTGGACGAAAAATTAAGTGGACCGGATGAAAAAAAAAACAAATTACAAATGAATATGGAAAATAAAATTAAAGATTGTTGAAAGACAATAGAAGAAACGCAAAGGAAGCTTATAATTCTACAAAATAAAGCTCGTTTCGCTGATGAAAAAAAGGTTGAAGATTGTTGAAAGACAATAGAAGAAACGCAAAGGAAGCTTATAATTCTACAAAATGATATCCTTTCGCTGTTGAAAAAATGTTGATTGAAGATCCTTCTGCGAAAAATAGTGGATGAAAAAGTTAGTGGACCGATGAAATTAAAAAAGAAGATTACAAAGGAATATGGAAAATAAAATTGAGTGTTGAAATACAATAAAAGAAACGCAAAGGAAGCTTATAATTCTACAAAATGATGTCCTTTCGCTGTTGAAAAAATGTCGATTGAAGATCCTTCTGCGAAAAATAGTGGACGAAAAATTAAGTGGACCGGATGAAATTAAAAAGCTGATTACAAAGAAATATGGAAAAAAAATTAAAGATTGTTGAAAGACAATAGAAGAAACGCAAAGGAAGCTTATAATTCTACAAAATGATGTCCTTTCGCTGTTGAAAAAATGTCGATTGAAGATATTTCTGCGAAAAATAGTGGATGAAAAATTTAGTTGACCGATGAAATTAAAAAAGAAGATTACAAAGGAATATGGAAAATAAAATTGAGTGTTGAAATACAATAAAAGAAACGCAAAGGAAGCTTATAATTCTACAAAATGATGTCCTTTCGCTGTTGAAAAAATGTCGATTGAAGATCCTTCTGCGAAAAATAGTGGACGAAAAATTAAGTGGACCGGATGAAATTAAAAAGCTGATTACAAAGGACTATGGAAAATAAAATTAAAGATTGTTGAAAGACAATAGAAGAAACGCAAAGGAAGCTTATAATTCTACAAAATAAAGCTCGTTTCGCTGATGAAAAAAAGGTTGAAGATTGTTGAAAGACAATAGAAGAAACGTAAAGGAAGCTTATAATTCTACAAAATGATGTCCTTTCGCTGTTGAAAAAATATCGATTGAAGATCCTTCTGCGAAAAATAGTGGATGAAAAATTAAGTGGACCGATTGAAAAAAAAAAGAAGCTGATTACAAAGGAATATGGAAAATAAAATTGAGCGTTGAAATACAATAAAAGAAACGCAAAGGAAGCTAATAATTCTACAAAATGATGTCCTTTCGCTGTTGAAAAAATGTCGATTGAAGATCCTTCTGCGAAAAATAATGGACGAAAAATTAAGTGGACCGGATGAAAAAAAACCAAATTACAAATTAATATGGAAAATAAAATTAAAGATTGTTGAAAGACAATAGAAGAAACGCAAAGGAAGCTTATAATTCTACAAAATAAAGCTCGTTTCGCTGATGAAAAAAAGGTTGAAGATTGTTGAAAGACAATAGAAGAAACGCAAAGGAAGCTTATAATTCTACAAAATAAAGCTTGTTTCGCTGTTGAAAAAATGTCGATTGAAGATCCTTCTGTGATAAATAATGGACGAAAAATTAAGTGGACCGGATGAAATTAAAAAGCTGATTACAAAGGAATATGGAAAATAAAATTAAAGATTGTTGAAAGACGATAGAAGAAACGCAAAGGAAGCTTATAATTCTACAAAATAAAGCTCGTTTCGCTGATGAAAAAAAGGTTGAAGATTGTTGAAAGACAATAGAAGAAACGCAAAAGAAGGTTATAATTCTACAAAATGATGTCCTTTCGCTGTTGAAAAAAATGTCGATTGAAGATCCTTCTGCGAAAAATAGTGGATGAAAAATTTAGTGGACCGATGAAATTAAAAAAGAAGATTACAAAGGAATATGGAAAATAAAATTGAGTGTTGAAATACAATAAAAGAAACGGAAAGGAAGCTTATAATTCTACAAAATGATGTCCTTTCGCTGTTGAAAAAATGTCGATTGAAGATCCTTCTGCGAAAAATAGTGGATGAAAAATTTAGTGGACCGATGAAATTAAAAAAGAAGATTACAAAGGAATATGGAAAATAAAATTGAGTTTTGAAATACAATAAAAGAAACGCAAAGGAAGCTTATAATTCTACAAAATGATGTCCTTTCGCTGTTGAAAAAATGTTGATTGAAGATCCTTCTGCGAAAAATAGTGGATGAAAAATTTAGTGGACCGATGAAATTAAAAAAGAAGATTACAAAGGAATATGGAAAATAAAATTGAGTGTTGAAATACAATAAAAGAAACGCAAAGGAAGCTTATAATTCTACAAAATGATGTCCTTTCGCTGTTGAAAAAATGTCGATTGAAGATCCTTCTGCGAAAAATAGTGGACGAAAAATTAAGTGGACCGGATGAAATTAAAAAGCTGATTACAAAGGACTATGGAAAATAAAATTAAAGATTGTTGAAAGACAATAGAAGAAACGCAAAGGAAGCTTATAATTCTACAAAATAAAGCTCGTTTCGTTGATGAAAAAAACGTTGAAGATTGTTGAAAGACAATAGAAGAAACGCAAAGGAAGCTTATAATTCTACAAAATGATGTCCTTTCGCTGTTGAAAAAATGTCGATTGAAGATCCTTCTGCGAAAAATAGTGGATGAAAAATTTAGTGGACCGATGAAATTAAAAAAGAAGATTACAAAGGAATATGGAAAATAAAATTGAGTGTTGAAATACAATAAAAGAAACACAAAGGAAGCTTATAATTCTACAAAATGATAATTCTTTCGCTGTTGAAAAAATGTCGATTGAAGATCCTTCTGCGAAAAATAGTGGACGAAAAATTAAGTGGACCGGATGAAAAAAAAAACAAATTACAAATGAATATGGAAAATAAAATTAAAGATTGTTGAAAGACAATAGAAGAAACGCAAAGGAAGCTTATAATTCTACAAAATAAAGCTCGTTTCGCTGAAGAAAAAAAGGTTGAAGATTGTTGAAAGACAATAGAAGAAACGCAAAGGAAGCTTATAATTCTACAAAATGATGTCCTTTCGCTGTTGAAAAAATGTTGATTGAAGATCCTTCTGCGAAAAATAGTGGATGAAAAAGTTAGTGGACCGATGAAATTAAAAAAGAAGATTACAAAGGAATATGGAAAATAAAATTGAGCGTTGAAATACAATAAAAGAAACGCAAAGGAAGCTAATAATTCTACAAAATGATGTCCTTTCGCTGTTGAAAAAATGTCGATTGAAGATCCTTCTGCGAAAAATAGTGGACGAAAAATTAAGTGGACCGGATGAAAAAAAACCAAATTACAAATTAATATGGAAAATAAAATTAAAGATTGTTGAAAGACAATAGAAGAAACGCAAAGGAAGCTTATAATTCTACAAAATAAAGCTCGTTTCGCTGATGAAAAAAAAGGTTGAAGATTGTTGAAAGACAATAGAAGAAACGCAAAGGAAGCTTATAATTCTACAAAATAAAGCTTGTTTCGCTGTTGAAAAAATGTCGATTGAAGATCCTTCTGTGATAAATAATGGACGAAAAATTAAGTGGACCGGATGAAATTAAAAAGCTGATTACAAAGGAATATGGAAAATAAAATTAAAGATTGTTGAAAGACGATAGAAGAAACGCAAAGGAAGCTTATAATTCTACAAAATAAAGCTCGTTTCGCTGATGAAAAAAAGGTTGAAGATTGTTGAAAGACAATAGAAGAAACGCAAAAGAAGGTTATAATTCTACAAAATGATGTCCTTTCGCTGTTGAAAAAATGTCGATTGAAGATCCTTCTGCGAAAAATAGTGGATGAAAAATTTAGTGGACCGATGAAATTAAAAAAGAAGATTACAAAGGAATATGGAAAATAAAATTGAGTGTTGAAATACAATAAAAGAAACGGAAAGGAAGCTTATAATTCTACAAAATGATGTCCTTTCGCTGTTGAAAAAATGTCGATTGAAGATCCTTCTGCGAAAAATAGTGGATGAAAAATTTAGTGGACCGATGAAATTAAAAAAGAAGATTACAAAGGAATATGGAAAATAAAATTGAGTTTTGAAATACAATAAAAGAAACGCAAAGGAAGCTTATAATTCTACAAAATGATGTCCTTTCGCTGTTGAAAAAATGTTGATTGAAGATCCTTCTGCGAAAAATAGTGGATGAAAAATTTAGTGGACCGATGAAATTAAAAAAGAAGATTACAAAGGAATATGGAAAATAAAATTGAGTGTTGAAATACAATAAAAGAAACGCAAAGGAAGCTTATAATTCTACAAAATGATGTCCTTTCGCTGTTGAAAAAATGTCGATTGAAGATCCTTCTGCGAAAAATAGTGGACGAAAAATTAAGTGGACCGGATGAAATTAAAAAGCTGATTACAAAGGACTATGGAAAATAAAATTAAAGATTGTTGAAAGACAATAGAAGAAACGCAAAGGAAGCTTATAATTCTACAAAATAAAGCTCGTTTCGTTGATGAAAAAAACGTTGAAGATTGTTGAAAGACAATAGAAGAAACGCAAAGGAAGCTTATAATTCTACAAAATGATGTCCTTTCGCTGTTGAAAAAATGTCGATTGAAGATCCTTCTGCGAAAAATAGTGGATGAAAAATTTAGTGGACCGATGAAATTAAAAAAGAAGATTACAAAGGAATATGGAAAATAAAATTGAGTGTTGAAATACAATAAAAGAAACGCAAAGGAAGCTTATAATTCTACAAAATGATAATTCTTTCGCTGTTGAAAAAATGTCGATTGAAGATCCTTCTGCGAAAAATAGTGGACGAAAAATTAAGTGGACCGGATGAAAAAAAAAAACAAATTACAAATGAATATGGAAAATAAAATTAAAGATTGTTGAAAGACAATAGAAGAAACGCAAAGGAAGCTTATAATTCTACAAAATAAAGCTCGTTTCGCTGAAGAAAAAAAGGTTGAAGATTGTTGAAAGACAATAGAAGAAACGCAAAGGAAGCTTATAATTCTACAAAATGATGTCCTTTCGCTGTTGAAAAAATGTTGATTGAAGATCCTTCTGCGAAAAATAGTGGATGAAAAAGTTAGTGGACCGATGAAATTAAAAAAGAAGATTACAAAGGAATATGGAAAATAAAATTGAGTGTTGAAATACAATAAAAGAAACGCAAAGGAAGCTTATAATTCTACAAAATGATGTCCTTTCGCTGTTGAAAAAATGTCGATTGAAGATCCTTCTGCGAAAAATAGTGGACGAAAAATTAAGTGGACCGGATGAAATTAAAAAGCTGATTACAAAGGAATATGGAAAAAAAATTAAAGATTGTTGAAAGACAATAGAAGAAACGCAAAGGAAGCTTATAATTCTACAAAATGATGTCCTTTCGCTGTTGAAAAAATGTCGATTGAAGATCCTTCTGCGAAAAATAGTGGATGAAAAATTTAGTGGACCGATGAAATTAAAAAAGAAGATTACAAAGGAATATGGAAAATAAAATTGAGTGTTGAAATACAATAAAAGAAACGCAAAGGAAGCTAATAATTCTACAAAATGATGTCCTTTCGCTGTTGAAAAAATGTCGATTGAAGATCCTTCTGCGAAAAATAGTGGACGAAAAATTAAGTGGACCGGATGAAAAAAAACCAAATTACAAATTAATATGGAAAATAAAATTAAAGATTGTTGAAAGACAATAGAAGAAACGCAAAGGAAGCTTATAATTCTACAAAATAAAGCTCGTTTCGCTGATGAAAAAAAGGTTGAAGATTGTTGAAAGACAATAGAAGAAACGCAAAGGAAGCTTATAATTCTACAAAATAAAGCTTGTTTCGCTGTTGAAAAAATGTCGATTGAAGATCCTTCTGTGATAAATAATGGACGAAAAATTAAGTGGACCGGATGAAATTAAAAAGCTGATTACAAAGGAATATGGAAAATAAAATTAAAGATTGTTGAAAGACGATAGAAGAAACGCAAAGGAAGCTTATAATTCTACAAAATAAAGCTCGTTTCGCTGATGAAAAAAAGGTTGAAGATTGTTGAAAGACAATAGAAGAAACGCAAAGAAGGTTATAATTCTACAAAATGATGTCCTTTCGCTGTTGAAAAAATGTCGATTGAAGATCCTTCTGCGAAAAATAGTGGATGAAAAATTTAGTGGACCGATGAAATTAAAAAAGAAGATTACAAAGGAATATGGAAAATAAAATTGAGTGTTGAAATACAATAAAAGAAACGGAAAGGAAGCTTATAATTCTACAAAATGATGTCCTTTCGCTGTTGAAAAAATGTCGATTGAAGATCCTTCTGCGAAAAATAGTGGATGAAAAATTTAGTGGACCGATGAAATTAAAAAAGAAGATTACAAAGGAATATGGAAAATAAAATTGAGTGTTGAAATACAATAAAAGAAACGCAAAGGAAGCTTATAATTCTACAAAATGATGTCCTTTCGCTGTTGAAAAAATGTTGATTGAAGATCCTTCTGCGAAAAATAGTGGATGAAAAATTTAGTGGACCGATGAAATTAAAAAAGAAGATTACAAAGGAATATGGAAAATAAAATTGAGTGTTGAAATACAATAAAAGAAACGCAAAGGAAGCTTATAATTCTACAAAATGATGTCCTTTCGCTGTTGAAAAAATGTCGATTGAAGATCCTTCTGCGAAAAATAGTGGACGAAAAATTAAGTGGACCGGATGAAATTAAAAAGCTGATTACAAAGGAATATGGAAAAAAAATTAAAGATTGTTGAAAGACAATAGAAGAAACGCAAAGGAAGCTTATAATTCTACAAAATGATGTCCTTTCGCTGTTGAAAAAATGTCGATTGAAGATACTTCTGCGAAAAATAGTGGATGAAAAATTTAGTTGACCGATGAAATTAAAAAAGAAGATTACAAAGGAATATGGAAAATAAAATTGAGTGTTGAAATACAATAAAAGAAACGCAAAGGAAGCTTATAATTCTACAAAATGATGTCCTTTCGCTGTTGAAAAAATGTCGATTGAAGATCCTTCTGCGAAAAATAGTGGACGAAAAATTAAGTGGACCGGATGAAATTAAAAAGAAGATTACAAAGTACTATGGAAAATAAAATTAAAGATTGTTGAAAGACAATAGAAGAAACGCAAAGGAAGCTTATAATTCTACAAAATAAAGCTCGTTTCGCTGATGAAAAAAAGGTTGAAGATTGTTGAAAGACAATAGAAGAAACGCAAAGGAAGCTTATAATTCTACAAAATGATGTCCTTTCGCTGTTGAAAAAATGTCGATTGAAGATCCTTCTGCGAAAAATAGTGGATGAAAAATTTAGTGGACCGATGAAATTAAAAAAGAAGATTACAAAGGAATATGGAAAATAAAATTGAGTGTTGAAATACAATAAAAGAAACGCAAAGGAAGCTTATAATTCTACAAAATGATGTCCTTTCGCTGTTGAAAAAATGTCGATTGAAGATCCTTCTGCGAAAAATAGTGGACGAAAAATTAAGTGGACCGGATGAAAAAAAAAACAAATTACAAATGAATATGGAAAATAAAATTAAAGATTGTTGAAAGACAATAGAAGAAACGCAAAGGAAGCTTATAATTCTACAAAATAAAGCTCGTTTCGCTGATGAAAAAAAGGTTGAAGATTGTTTAAAGACAATAGAAGAAACGAAAAGGAAGCTTATAATTCTACAAAATGATGTCCTTTCGCTTTTGAAAAAATGTCGATTGAAGATCCTTCTGCGAAAAATAGTGGATGAAAAATTTAGTGGACCGATGAAATTAAAAAAGAAGATTACAAAGGAATATGGAAAATAAAATTGAGTGTTGAAATACAATAAAAGAAACGCAAAGGAAGCTTATAATTCTACAAAATGATGTCCTTTCGCTGTTGAAAAAATGTCGATTGAAGATCCTTCTGCGAAAAATAGTGGATGAAAAATTTAGTGGACCGATGAAATTAAAAAAGAAGATTACAAAGGAATGTGGAAAATAAAATTGAGTGTTGACATACATTAAAAGAAACGCAAAGGAAGCTTATAATTCTACAAAATGATGTCCTTTCGCTGTTGAAAAAATGTCGATTGAAGATCCTTCTGCGAAAAATAGTGGACGAAAAATTAAGTGGACCGGATGAAATTAAAAAGCTGATTACAAAGGTATATGGAAAATAAAATTAAAGATTGTTGAAAGACAATAGAAGAAACGCAAAGGAAGCTTATAATTCTACAAAATAAAGCTGGTTTCGCTGATGAAAAAAAGGTTGAAGATTGTTGAAAGACAATAGAAGAAATGCAAAGGAAGCTTATAATTCTACAAAATAAAGCTCGTTTCGCTGATGAAAAAAAGGTTGAAGATTGTTGAAAGACAATAGAAGAAACGCAAAGGAAGCTTATAATTCTACAAAATGATGTCCTTTCACTGTTGAAAAAATGTCGATTGAAGATCCTTCTGCGAAAAAAAGTAGATGAAAAATTTAGTGGACCGATGAAATTAAAAAATAAGATTACAAAGGAATATGGAAAATAAAATTGAGTGTTGAAATACAATAAAAGAAACGCAAAGGAAGCTTATAATTCTACAAAATGATGTCCTTTTGCTGTTTAAAAAATGTCGATTGAAGATCCTTCTGCGAAAAATAGTGGACAAAAAATTAAGTGGACCGGATGAAATTAAAAAGCTGATTACAAAGGAATATGGAAAATAATAATAAAGATTGTTGAAAGACAATAGAAGAAATGCAAAGGAAGCTTATAATTCTACAAAATAAAGCTCGTTTCGCTGATGAAAAAAAGGTTGAAGATTGTTGAAAGACAATAGAAGAAACGCAAAGGAAGCTTATAATTCTACAAAATGATGTCCTTTCACTGTTGAAAAAATGTCGATTGAAGATCCTTCTGTGAAAAATAGTGGACAAAAAATTAAGTGGACCGGATGAAATTAAAAAGCTGATTAATAAGGAATATGGAAAATAAAATTAAAGATTGTTGAAAGACAATAGAAGAAACGCAAAGGAAGCTTATAATTCTACAAAATAAAGCTCGTTTCGCTGATGAAAAAAAGGTTGAAGATTGTTGAAAGACAATAGAAGAAACGCAAAGGAAGCTTATAATTCTACAAAATGATGTCCTTTCGCTGTTGAAAAAATGTCGATTGAAGATCCTTCTGCGAAAAATAGTGGATGAAAAATTTAGTGGACCGATGAAATTAAAAAAGAAGATTACAAGGGAATATGGAAAATAAAATTGAGTGTTGAAATACAATAAAAGAAACGCAAAGGAAGCTTATAATTCTACAAAATGATGTCCTTTCGCTGTTGAAAAAATGTCGATTGAAGATCCTTCTGCGAAAAATAGTGGATGAAAAATTTAGTGGACCGATGAAATTAAAAAAGAAGATTACAAAGGAATATGGAAAATAAAATTGAGTGTTGAAATACAATAAAAGAAATGCAAAGGAAGCTTATAATTCTACAAAATGATGTCCTTTCGCTGTTGAAAAAATGTCGATTGAAGATCCTTCTGCGAAAAATAGTGGACGAAAAATTAAGTGGACCGGATGAAATTAAAGAGCTGATTACAAAGGAATATGGAAAATAAAATTAAAGATTGTTGAAAGACAATAGAAGAAACGCAAAGGAAGCTTATAATTCTACAAAATAAAGCTCGTTTCGCTGATGAAAAAAAGGTTGAAGATTGTTGAAAGACAATAGAAGAAACGCAAAGGAAGCTTATAATTCTACAAAATGATGTCCTTTCGCTGTTGAAAAAATGTCGATTGAAGAACCTTCTGCAAAAAAATAGTGGACGAAAAATTAAGTGGACCGGATGAAAAAAACCAAATTACAAATGAATATGGAAAATAATATTAAAGATTGTTGAAAGACAATAGAAGAAACACAAAGGAAGCTTATAATTCTACAAAATAAAGCTGGTTTCGCTGATGAAAAAAAGGTTGAAGATTGTTGAAAGACAATAGAAGAAACGAAAAGGAAGCTTATAATTCTAAAAAATGATGTCCTTTCGCTGTTGAAAAAATATCGATTGAAGATCCTTCTGCGAAAAATAGTGGATGAAAAATTTAGTGGACCGATGAAATTAAAAAAGAAGATTACAAAGGAATATGGAAAATAAAATTGAGTGTTGAAATACAATAAAAGAAACGCAAAGGAAGCTTATAATTCTACAAAATGATGTCCTTTCGCTGTTGAAAAAATGTCGATTGAAGATCCTTCTGCGAAAAATAGTGGACAAAAAATTAAGTGGACCGGATGAAATTAAAAAGCTGATTACAAAGGAATATGGAAAATAATAATAAAGATTGTTGAAATACAATAGAAGAAACGCAAAGGAAGCTTATATTTCTACAAAATGATGTCCTTTCACTGTTGAAAAAATGTTAATTGAAGAACCTTCTGCAAAAAATAGTGGACGAAAAATTAAGTGGACCGGATGAAAAAAACGAAATTACAAATGAATATGGAAAATAAAATTAAAGATTGTTGAAAGACAATAGAAGAAACGCAAAGGAAGCTTATAATTCTACAAAATAAAGCTCGTTTCGCTGATGAAAAAAAGGTTGAAGATTGTTGAAAGACAATAGAAGAAACGCAAAGGAAGCTTATAATTCCACAAAATGATGTCCTTTCGCTGTTGAAAAAATGTCGATTGAAGATCCTTCTGCGAAAAATAGTGGATGAAAAATTTAGTGGACCGATGAAATTAAAAAAGAAGATTACAAAGGAATATGGAAAATAAAATTGAGTGTTGAAATACAATAAAAGAAACGCAAAGGAAGCTAATAATTCTACAAAATGATGTCCTTTCGCTGTTGAAAAAATGTCGATTGAAGATCCTTCTGCGAAAAATAGTGGATGAAAAATTTAGTGGACCGATGAAATTAAAAAAGAAGATTACAAAGGAATATGGAAAAAAAAATTGAGTGTTGAAAGACAATAGAAGAAACGCAAAGGAAGCTTATAATTCTACAAAATGATGTCTTTTCGCTGTTGAAAAAATGTCGATTGAAGATCCTTCTGCGAAAAATAGTGGATGAAAAATTTAGTGGACCGATGAAATTAAAAAAGAAGATTACAAAGGAATATGGAAAATAAAATTGAGTGTTGAAATACAATAAAAGAAACGCAAAGGAAGCTTATAATTCTACAAAATGATGTCCTTTCGCTGTTGAAAAAATGTCGATTGAAGATCCTTCTGCGAAAAATAGTGGATGAAAAATTTAGTGGACCGATGAAATTAAAAAAGAAGATTACAAAGGAATATGGAAAATAAAATTGAGTGTTGAAATACAATAAAAGAAACGCAAAGGAAGCTTATAATTCTACAAAATGATGTCCTTTCGCTGTTGAAAAAATGTCGATTGAAGATCCTTCTGCGAAAAATAGTGGATGAAAAATTTAGTGGACCGATGAAATTAAAAAAGAAGATTACAAAGGAATATGGAAAATAAAATTGAGTGTTGAAATACATTAAAAGATACGCAAAGGAAGCTTATAATTCTACAAAATGATGTCCTTTCGCTGTTGAAAAAATGTCGATTGAAGATCCTTCTGCGAAAAATAGTGGACGAAAAATTAAGTGGACCGGATGAAATTAAAAAGCTGATTACAAAGGTATATGGAAAATAAAATTAAAGATTGTTGAAAGACAATAGAAGAAACGCAAAGGAAGCTTATAATTCTACAAAATAAAGCTGGTGTCGCTGATGAAAAAAAGGTTGAAGATTGTTGAAAGACAATAGAAGAAACGAAAAGGAAGCTTATAATTCTACAAAATAAAGCTCGTTTCGCTGTTGAAAAAAAGGTTGAAGATTTTTGAAAGACAATAGAAGAAACGCAAAGGAAGCTTATAATTCTACAAAATGATGTCCTTTCGCTGTTGAAAAAATGTCGATTGAAGATCCTTCTGCGAAAAATAGTGGACGAAAAATTTAGTGGACCGGATGAAATTAAAAAGCTGATTACAAAGAAATATGGAAAATAAAATTAAAGATTGTTGAAAGACAATAGAAGAAACGCAAAGGAAGCTTATAATTCTACAAAATAAAGCTCGTTTCGCTGATGAAAAAAAGGTTGAAGATTGTTGAAAGACAATAGAAGAAACGCAAAGGAAGCTTATAATTCTACAAAATGATGTCCTTTCACTGTTGAAAAAAATGTCGATTGAAGATCCTTCTGCGAAAAATAGTGGATGAAAAATTTAGTGGACCGATGAAATTAAAAAATAAGATTACAAAGGAATATGGAAAATAAAATTGAGTGTTGAAATACAATAAAAGAAACGCAAAGGAAGCTTATAATTCTACAAAATGATGTCCTTTTGCTGTTGAAAAAATGTCGATTGAAGATCCTTCTGCGAAAAATAGTGGACAAAAAATTAAGTGGACCGGATGAAATTAAAAAGCTGATTACAAAGGAATATGGAAAATAATAATAAAGATTGTTGAAAGACAATAGAAGAAACGCAAAGGAAGCTTATAATTCTACAAAATGATGTCCTTTCACTTTTGAAAAAATGTTGATTGAAGATCCTTCTGCGAAAAATAGTGGACGAAAAATTAAGTGGACCGATGAAATTAAAAAAGAAGATTACAAAGGAATATGGAAAATAAAATTAAAGATTGTTGAAAGACAACAGAAGAAACGCAAAGGAAGCTTATAATTCTACAAAATGATGTCCTTTCGCTGTTAAAAAAATGACGATTGAAGAACCTTCTGCAAAAAATAGTGGACGAAAAATTAAGTGGACCGGATGAAAAAAACGAAATTACAAATGAATATGGAAAATAAAATTAAAGATTGTTGAAAGACAATAGAAGAAACGCAAAGGAAGCTTATAATTCTACAAAATAAAGCTTGTTTCGCTGATGAAAAAAAGGTTGAAGATTGTTGAAAGACAATAGAAGAAACGCAAAGGAAGCTTATAATTCTACAAAATGATGTCCTTTCGCTGTTGAAAAAATGTCGATTGAAGATCCTTCTGCGAAAAATAGTGGATGAAAAATTTAGTGGACCGATGAAATTAAAAAAGAAGATTACAAAGGAATATGGAAAATAAAATTGAGTGTTGAAATACAATAAAAGAAACGCAAAGGAAGCTTATAATTCTACAAAATGATGTCCTTTCGCTGTTGAAAAAATGTCGATTGAAGATCCTTCTGCGAAAAATAGTGGACGAAAAATTAAGTGGACCGGATGAAATTAAAGAGCTGATTACAAAGGAATATGGAAAATAAAATTAAAGATTGTTGAAAGACAATAGAAGAAACGCAAAGGAAGCTTATAATTCTACAAAATAAAGCTCGTTTCGCTGATGAAAAAAAGGTTGAAGATTGTTGAAAGACAATAGAAGAAACGCAAAGGAAGCTTATAATTCTACAAAATGATGTCCTTTCGCTGTTGAAAAAATGTCGATTGAAGAACCTTCTGCAAAAAAATAGTGGACGAAAAATTAAGTGGACCGGATGAAAAAAACCAAATTACAAATGAATATGGAAAATAATATTAAAGATTGTTGAAAGACAATAGAAGAAACACAAAGGAAGCTTATAATTCTACAAAATAAAGCTCGTTTCGCTGATGAAAAAAAGGTTGAAGATTGTTGAAAGACAATAGAAGAAACGAAAAGGAAGCTTATAATTCTAAAAAATGATGTCCTTTCGCTGTTGAAAAAATATCGATTGAAGATCCTTCTGCGAAAAATAGTGGATGAAAAATTTAGTGGACCGATGAAATTAAAAAAGAAGATTACAAAGGAATATGGAAAATAAAATTGAGTGTTGAAATACAATAAAAGAAACGCAAAGGAAGCTTATAATTCTACAAAATGATGTCCTTTCGCTGTTGAAAAAATGTCGATTGAAGATCCTTCTGCGAAAAATAGTGGACAAAAAATTAAGTGGACCGGATGAAATTAAAAAGCTGATTACAAAGGAATATGGAAAATAATAATGAAGATTGTTGAAATACAATAGAAGAAACGCAAAGGAAGCTTATATTTCTACAAAATGATGTCCTTTCACTGTTGAAAAAATGTTAATTGAAGAACCTTCTGCAAAAAAAAGTGGACGAAAAATTAAGTGGACCGGATGAAAAAAACGAAATTACAAATGAATATGGAAAATAAAATTAAAGATTGTTGAAAGACAATAGAAGAAACGCAAAGGAAGCTTATAATTCTACAAAATAAAGCTCGTTTCGCTGATGAAAAAAAGGTTGAAGATTGTTGAAAGACAATAGAAGAAACACAAAGGAAGCTTATAATTCTACAAAATGATGTCCTTTCGCTTTTGAAAAAATGTCGATTGAAGATCCTTCTGAGAAAAATAGTGGATGAAAAATTAAGTGGACCGATGAAATTAAAAAAGAAGATTACAAAGCAATATGGAAAATAAAATTGAGTGTTGAAATACAATAAAAGAAACGCAAAGGAAGCTTATAATTCTACAAAATGATGTCCTTTCGCTGTTGAAAAAATGTCGATTGAAGATCCTTCTGCGAAAAATAGTGGACGAAAAATTAAGTGGACCGGATGAAATTAAAAAGCTGATTACAAAGGAATATGGAAAATAAAATTAAAGATTGTTGAAAGACAATAGAAGAAACGCAAAGGAAGCTTATAATTCTACAAAATAAAGCTCGTTTCGCTGATGAAAAAAATGTCAATTGAAGATCCTTCTGCGAAAAATAGTGGACGAAAAATTAAGTGGACCGGATGAAATTAAAAAGCTGATTACAAAGGAATATGGAAAATAAAATTAAAGATTGTTGAAAGACAATAGAAGAAACGCAAAGGAAGCTTATAATTCTACAAAATAAAGCTCGTTTCGCTGATGAAAAAAAGGTTGAAGATTGTTGAAAGACAATAGAAGAAACGCAAAGGAAGCTTATAATTCCACAAAATGATGTCCTTTCGCTGTTGAAAAAATGTCGATTGAAGATCCTTCTGCGAAAAATAGTGGATGAAAAATTTAGTGGACCGATGAAATTAAAAAAGAAGATTACAAAGGAATATGGAAAATAAAATTGAGTGTTGAAATACAATAAAAGAAACGCAAAGGAAGCTAATAATTCTACAAAATGATGTCCTTTCGCTGTTGAAAAAATGTCGATTGAAGATCCTTCTGCGAAAAATAGTGGATGAAAAATTTAGTGGACCGATGAAATTAAAAAAGAAGATTACAAAGGAATATGGAAAAAAAAATTGAGTGTTGAAAGACAATAGAAGAAACGCAAAGGAAGCTTATAATTCTACAAAATGATGTCTTTTCGCTGTTGAAAAAATGTCGATTGAAGATCCTTCTGCGAAAAATAGTGGATGAAAAATTTAGTGGACCGATGAAATTAAAAAAGAAGATTACAAAGGAATATGGAAAATAAAATTGAGTGTTGAAATACAATAAAAGAAACGCAAAGGAAGCTTATAATTCTACAAAATGATGTCCTTTCGCTGTTGAAAAAATGTCGATTGAAGATCCTTCTGCGAAAAATAGTGGACGAAAAATTAAGTGGACCGGATGAAAAAAAAACAAATTACAAATGAATATGGAAAATAAAATTAAAGATTGTTGAAAGACAATAGAAGAAACGCAAAGGAAGCTTATAATTCTACAAAATAAAGCTCGTTTCGCTGATGAAAAAAAGGTTGAAGATTGTTGAAAGACAATAGAAGAAACGCAAAGGAAGCTTATAATTCTACAAAATGATGTCCTTTCGCTGTTGAAAAAATGTCGATTGAAGATCCTTCTGCGAAAAATAGTGGATGAAAAATTTAGTGGACCGATGAAATTAAAAAAGAAGATTACAAAGGAATATGGAAAATAAAATTGAGTGTTGAAATACAATAAAAGAAACGCAAAGGAAGCTTATAATTCTACAAAATTATGTCCTTTCGCTGTTGAAAAAAATGTCGATTGAAGATCCTTCTGCGAAAAATAGTGGATGAAAAATTTAGTGGACCGATGAAATTAAAAAAGAAGATTACAAAGGAATATGGAAAATAAAATTGAGTGTTGAAATACAATAAAAGAAACGCAAAGGAAGCTTATAATTCTACAAAATAATGTCCTTTCGCTGTTGAAAAAATGTCGATTGAAGATCCTTCTGCGAAAAATAGTGGATGAAAAATTTTGTGGACCGATGAAATTAAAAAAGAAGATTACAAAGGAATATGGAAAATAAAATTGAGTGTTGAAATACAATAAAAGAAACGCAAAGGAAGCTTATAATTCTACAAAATGATGTCCTTTCGCTGTTGAAAAAATGTCGATTGAAGATCCTTCTGCGAAAAATAGTGGATGAAAAATTTAGTGGACCGATGAAATTAAAAAAGAAGATTACAAAGGAATATGGCAAATAAAATTGAGTGTTGAAATACAATAAAAGAAACACAAAGGAAGCTTATAATTCTACAAAATGATGTCCTTTAGCTGTTGAAAAAATGTCGATTGAAGATCCTTCTGCGAAAAATAGTGGACGAAAAATTAAGTGGACCGGATGAAATTAAAGAGCTGATTACAAAGGAATATGGAAAATAAAATTAAAGATTGTTGAAAGACAATAGAAGAAACGCAAAGGAAGCTTATAATTCTACAAAATAAAGCTCGTTTCGCTGATGAAAAAAAGGTTGAAGATTGTTGAAAGACAATAGAAGAAACGCAAAGGAAGCTTATAATTCTACAAAATGATGTCCTTTCGCTGTTGAAAAAATGTCGATTGAAGATCCTTCTGCGAAAAATAGTGGATGAAAAATTTAGTGGACCGATGAAATTAAAAAAGAAGATTACAAAGGAATATGGAAAATAAAATTGAGTGTTGAAATACAATAAAAGAAACGCAAAGGAAGCTTATAATTCTACAAAATGATGTCCTTTTGCTGTTGAAAAAATGTTGATTGAAGATCCTTCTGCGAAAAATAGTGGATGAAAAATTTAGTGGACCGATGAAATTAAAAAAGAAGATTACAAAGGAATATGGAAAATAAAATTGAGTGTTGAAAGACAATAGAAGAAACGCAAAGGAAGCTTATAATTCTACAAAATGATGTCTTTTCGCTGTTGAAAAAATGTCGATTGAAGATCCTTCTGCGAAAAATAGTGGATGAAAAATTTAGTGGACCGATGAAATTAAAAAAGAAGATTACAAAGGAATATGGAAAATAAAATTGAGTGTTGAAATACAATAAAAGAAACGCAAAGGAAGCTTATAATTCTACAAAATGATGTCCTTTCGCTGTTGAAAAAATGTCGATTGAAGATCCTTCTGCGAAAAATAGTGGACGAAAAATTAAGTGGACCGGATGAAAAAAAACCAAATTACAAATGAATATGGAAAATAAAATTAAAGATTGTTGAAAGACAATAGAAGAAACGCAAAGGAAGCTTATAATTCTACAAAATAAAGCTCGTTTCGCTGATGAAAAAAAGGTTGAAGATTGTTGAAAGACAATAGAAGAAACGCAAAGGAAGCTTATAATTCTACAAAATGATGTCCTTTCGCTGTTGAAAAAATGTCGATTGAAGATCCTTCTGCGAAAAATAGTGGATGAAAAATTTAGTGGACCGATGAAATTAAAAAAGAAGATTACAAAGGAATATGGAAAATAAAATTGAGTGTTGAAATACAATAAAAGAAACGCAAAGGAAGCTTATAATTCTACAAAATTATGTCCTTTCGCTGTTGAAAAAAATGTCGATTGAAGATCCTTCTGCGAAAAATAGTGGATGAAAAATTTAGTGGACCGATGAAATTAAAAAAGAAGATTACAAAGGAATATGGAAAATAAAATTGAGTGTTGAAATACAATAAAAGAAACGCAAAGGAAGCTTATAATTCTACAAAATGATGTCCTTTTGCTGTTGAAAAAATGTTGATTGAAGATCCTTCTGCGAAAAATAGTGGATGAAAAATTTAGTGGACCGATGAAATTAAAAAAGAAGATTACAAAGGAATATGGAAAATAAAATTGAGTGTTGAAAGACAATAGAAGAAACGCAAAGGAAGCTTATAATTCTACAAAATGATGTCTTTTCGCTGTTGAAAAAATGTCGATTGAAGATCCTTCTGCGAAAAATAGTGGATGAAAAATTTAGTGGACCGATGAAATTAAAAAAGAAGATTACAAAGGAATATGGAAAATAAAATTGAGTGTTGAAATACAATAAAAGAAACGCAAAGGAAGCTTATAATTCTACAAAATGATGTCCTTTCGCTGTTGAAAAAATGTCGATTGAAGATCCTTCTGCGAAAAATAGTGGACGAAAAATTAAGTGGACCGGATGAAATTAAAGAGCTGATTACAAAGGAATATGGAAAATAAAATTAAAGATTGTTGAAAGACAATAGAAGAAACGCAAAGGAAGCTTATAATTCTACAAAATAAAGCTCGTTTCGCTGATGAAAAAAATCTTTAAGATTGTTGAAAGACAATAGAAGAAACGCAAAGGAAGCTTATAATTCTACAAAATGATGTCCTTTCGCTGTTAAAAAAAAATGTCGATTGAAGAACCTTCTGCGAAAAATAGTGGATGAAAAATTTAGTGGGCCGATGAAATTAAAAAAGAAGATTACAAAGGAATATGGAAAATAAAATTGAGTGTTGAAATACAATAGAAGAAACGCAAAGGAAGCTTATAATTCTACAAAATGATGTCCTTTCGCTGTTGAAAAAATGTCGATTGAAGATCCTTCTGCGAAAAATAGTGGATGAAAAATTTAGTGGACCGATGAAATTAAAAAAGAAGATTACAAAGGAATATGGCAAATAAAATTGAGTGTTGAAAGACAATAGAAGAAACGCAAAGGAAGCTTATAATTCTACAAAATGATGTCCTTTCGCTGTTGAAAAAATGTTGATTGAAGATCCTTCTGCGAAAAATAGTGGATGAAAAATTTTGTGGACCGATGAAATTAAAAAAGAAGATTACAAAGGAATATGGAAAATAAAATTGAGTGTTGAAAGACAATAGAAGAAACGCAAAGGAAGCTTATAATTCTACAAAATGATGTCTTTTCACTGTTGAAAAAATGTCGATTGAAGATCCTTCTGCGAAAAATAGTGGATGAAAAATTTAGTGGACCGATGAAATTAAAAAAGAAGATTACAAAGGAATATGGAAAATAAAATTGAGTGTTGAAATACAATAAAAGAAACGCAAAGGAAGCTTATAATTCTACAAAATAATGTCCTTTCGCTGTTGAAAAAATGTCGATTGAAGATCCTTCTGCGAAAAATAGTGGATGAAAAATTTAGTGGACCGATGAAATTAAAAAGAAGATTACAAAGGAATATGGAAAATAAAATTGAGTGTTGAAATACAATAAAAGAAACGCAAAGGAAGCTAATAATTCTACAAAATGATGTCCTTTCGCTGTTGAAAAAATGTCGATTGAAGATCCTTCTGCGAAAAATAGTGGATGAAAAATTTAGTGGACCGATGAAATTAAAAAGAAGATTACAAAGGAATATGGAAAATAAAATTGAGTGTTGAAAGACAATAGAAGAAACGCAAAGGAAGCTTATAATTCTACAAAATGATGTCTTTTCGCTGTTGAAAAAATGTCGATTGAAGATCCTTCTGCGAAAAATAGTGGATGAAAAATTTAGTGGACCGATGAAATTAAAAAAGAAGATTACAAAGGAATATGGAAAATAAAATTGAGTGTTGAAATACAATAAAAGAAACGCAAAGGAAGCTTATAATTCTACAAAATGATGTCCTTTCGCTGTTGAAAAAATGTCGATTGAAGATCCTTCTGCGAAAAATAGTGGACGAAAAATTAAGTGGACCGGATGAAAAAAAACCAAATTACAAATGAATATGGAAAATAAAATTAAAGATTGTTGAAAGACAATAGAAGAAACGCAAAGGAAGCTTATAATTCTACAAAATAAAGCTCGTTTCGCTGATGAAAAAAAGGTTGAAGATTGTTGAAAGACAATAGAAGAAACGCAAAGGAAGCTTATAATTCTACAAAATGATGTCCTTTCGCTGTTGAAAAAATGTCGATTGAAGATCCTTCTGCGAAAAATAGTGGATGAAAAATTTAGTGGACCGATGAAATTAAAAAAGAAGATTACAAAGGAATATGGAAAATAAAATTGAGTGTTGAAATACAATAAAAGAAACGCAAAGTAAGCTTATAATTCTACAAAATGATGTCCTTTCGCTGTTGAAAAAATGTCGATTGAAGATCCTTCTGCGAAAAATAGTGGACGAAAAATTAAGTGGACCGGATGAAATTAAAGAGCTGATTACAAAGGAATATGGAAAATAAAATTGAGTGTTGAAATACAATAAAAGAAACGCAAAGGAAGCTTATAATTCTACAAAATGATGTCCTTTCGCTGTTGAAAAAATGTCGATTGAAGATCCTTCTGCGAAAAATAGTGGACGAAAAATTAAGTGGACCGGATGAAATTAAAGAGCTGATTACAAAGGAATATGGAAAATAAAATTAAAGATTGTTGAAAGACAATAGAAGAAACGCAAAGGAAGCTTATAATTCTACAAAATAAAGCTCGTTTCGCTGATGAAAAAAAGCTTAAAGATTGTTGAAAGACAATAGAAGAAACGCAAAGGAAGCTTATAATTCTACAAAATGATGTCCTTTCGCTGTTGAAAAAATGTCGATTGAAGATCCTTCTGCGAAAAATAGTGGATGAAAAATTTAGTGGACCGATGAAATTAAAAAAGAAGATTACAAAGGAATATGGAAAATAAAATTGAGTGTTGAAAGACAATAGAAGAAACGCAAAGGAAGCTTATAATTCTACAAAATGATGTCTTTTCGCTGTTGAAAAAATGTCGATTGAAGATCCTTCTGCGAAAAATAGTGGATGAAAAATTTAGTGGACCGATGAAATTAAAAAAGAAGATTACAAAGGAATATGGAAAATAAAATTGAGTGTTGAAATACAATAAAAGAAACGCAAAGGAAGCTTATAATTCTACAAAATGATGTCCTTTCGCTGTTGAAAAAATGTCGATTGAAGATCCTTCTGCGAAAAATAGTGGACGAAAAATTAAGTGGACCGGATGAAAAAAAACCAAATTACAAATGAATATGGAAAATAAAATTAAAGATTGTTGAAAGACAATAGAAGAAACGCAAAGGAAGCTTATAATTCTACAAAATAAAGCTCGTTTCGCTGATGAAAAAAAGGTTGAAGATTGTTGAAAGACAATAGAAGAAACGCAAAGGAAGCTTATAATTCTACAAAATGATGTCCTTTCGCTGTTGAAAAAATGTCGATTGAAGATCCTTCTGCGAAAAATAGTGGATGAAAAATTTAGTGGACCGATGAAATTAAAAAAGAAGATTACAAAGGAATATGGAAAATAAAATTGAGTGTTGAAATACAATAAAAGAAACGCAAAGTAAGCTTATAATTCTACAAAATGATGTCCTTTCGCTGTTGAAAAAATGTCGATTGAAGATCCTTCTGCGAAAAATAGTGGACGAAAAATTAAGTGGACCGGATGAAATTAAAAAGCTGATTACAAAGGAATATGGAAAATAAAATTGAGTGTTGAAATACAATAAAAGAAACGCAAAGGAAGCTTATAATTCTACAAAATGATGTCCTTTCGCTGTTGAAAAAATGTCGATTGAAGATCCTTCTGCGAAAAATAGTGGACGAAAAATTAAGTGGACCGGATGAAATTAAAAAGCTGATTACAAAGGAATATGGAAAATAAAATTAAAGATTGTTGAAAGACAATAGAAGAAACGCAAAGGAAGCTTATAATTCTACAAAATAAAGCTCGTTTCGCTGATGAAAAAAAGCTTAAAGATTGTTGAAAGACAATAGAAGAAACGCAAAGGAAGCTTATAATTCTACAAAATGATGTCCTTTCGCTGTTGAAAAAATGTCGATTGAAGATCCTTCTGCGAAAAATAGTGGATGAAAAATTTAGTGGACCGATGAAATTAAAAAAGAAGATTACAAAGGAATATGGAAAATAAAATTGAGTGTTGAAATACAATAGAAGAAACGCAAAGGAAGCTTATAATTCTACAAAATGATGTCCTTTCGCTGTTGAAAAAATGTCGATTGAAGATCCTTCTGCGAAAAATAGTGGATGAAAAATTTAGTGGACCGATGAAATTAAAAAAGAAGATTACAAAGGAATATGGCAAATAAAATTGAGTGTTGAAAGACAATAGAAGAAACGCAAAGGAAGCTTATAATTCTACAAAATGATGTCCTTTCGCTGTTGAAAAAATGTTGATTGAAGATCCTTCTGCGAAAAATAGTGGATGAAAAATTTTGTGGACCGATGAAATTAAAAAAGAAGATTACAAAGGAATATGGAAAATAAAATTGAGTGTTGAAAGACAATAGAAGAAACGCAAAGGAAGCTTATAATTCTACAAAATGATGTCTTTTCACTGTTGAAAAAATGTCGATTGAAGATCCTTCTGCGAAAAATAGTGGATGAAAAATTTAGTGGACCGATGAAATTAAAAAAGAAGATTACAAAGGAATATGGAAAATAAAATTGAGTGTTGAAATACAATAAAAGAAACGCAAAGGAAGCTTATAATTCTGCAAAATAATGTCCTTTCGCTGTTGAAAAAATGTCGATTGAAGATCCTTCTGCGAAAAATAGTGGATGAAAAATTTAGTGGACCGATGAAATTAAAAAAGAAGATTACAAAGGAATATGGAAAATAAAATTGAGTGTTGAAATACAATAAAAGAAACGCAAAGGAAGCTAATAATTCTACAAAATGATGTCCTTTCGCTGTTGAAAAAAATGTCGATTGAAGATCCTTCTGCGAAAAATAGTGGATGAAAAATTTAGTGGACCGATGAAATTAAAAAAGAAGATTACAAAGGAATATGGAAAATAAAATTGAGTGTTGAAAGACAATAGAAGAAACGCAAAGGAAGCTTATAATTCTACAAAATGATGTCTTTTCGCTGTTGAAAAAATGTCGATTGAAGATCCTTCTGCGAAAAATAGTGGATGAAAAATTTAGTGGACCGATGAAATTAAAAAAGAAGATTACAAAGGAATATGGAAAATAAAATTGAGTGTTGAAATACAATAAAAGAAACGCAAAGGAAGCTTATAATTCTACAAAATGATGTCCTTTCGCTGTTGAAAAAATGTCGATTGAAGATCCTTCTGCGAAAAATAGTGGACGAAAAATTAAGTGGACCGGATGAAAAAAAACCAAATTACAAATGAATATGGAAAATAAAATTAAAGATTGTTGAAAGACAATAGAAGAAACGCAAAGGAAGCTTATAATTCTACAAAATAAAGCTCGTTTCGCTGATGAAAAAAAGGTTGAAGATTGTTGAAAGACAATAGAAGAAACGCAAAGGAAGCTTATAATTCTACAAAATGATGTCCTTTCGCTGTTGAAAAAATGTCGATTGAAGATCCTTCTGCGAAAAATAGTGGATGAAAAATTTAGTGGACCGATGAAATTAAAAAAGAAGATTACAAAGGAATATGGAAAATAAAATTGAGTGTTGAAATACAATAAAAGAAACGCAAAGTAAGCTTATAATTCTACAAAATGATGTCCTTTCGCTGTTGAAAAAATGTCGATTGAAGATCCTTCTGCGAAAAATAGTGGACGAAAAATTAAGTGGACCGGATGAAATTAAAGAGCTGATTACAAAGGAATATGGAAAATAAAATTAAAGATTGTTGAAAGACAATAGAAGAAACGCAAAGGAAGCTTATAAATCTACAAAATAAAGCTCGTTTCGCTGATGAAAAAAAGGTTAAAGATTGTTGAAAGACAATAGAAGAAACGCAAAGGAAGCTTATAATTCTACAAAATGATGTCCTTTCGCTGTTGAAAAAAAGGTCGATTGAAGATCCTTCTGCGAAAAATAGTGGATGAAAAATTTAGTGGACCGATGAAATTAAAAAAGAAGATTACAAAGGAATATGGAAAATAAAATTGAGTGTTGAAATACAATAAAAGAAACGCAAAGGAAGCTTATAATTCTACAAAATGATGTCCTTTCGCTGTTGAAAAAATGTCGATTGAAGATCCTTCTGCGAAAAATAGTGGACGAAAAATTAAGTGGACCGGATGAAATTAAAGAGCTGATTACAAAGGAATATGGAAAATAAAATTAAAGATTGTTGAAAGACAATAGAAGAAACGCAAAGGAAGCTTATAATTCTACAAAATAAAGCTCGTTTCGCTGATGAAAAAAAGGTTAAAGATTGTTGAAAGACAATAGAAGAAACGCAAAGGAAGCTTATAATTCTACAAAATGATGTCCTTTCGCTGTTGAAAAAAATGTCGATTGAAGATCCTTCTGCGAAAAATAGTGGATGAAAAATTTAGTGGACCGATGAAATTAAAAAAGAAGATTACAAAGGAATATGGAAAATAAAATTGAGTGTTGAAATACAATAAAAGAAACGCAAAGGAAGCTTATAATTCTACAAAATGATGTCCTTTCGCTGTTGAAAAAATGTCGATTGAAGATCCTTCTGCGAAAAATAGTGGATGAAAAATTAGTGGACCGATGAAATTAAAAAAGAAGATTACAAAGGAATATGGCAAATAAAATTGAGTGTTGAAATACAATAAAAGAAACGCAAAGGAAGCTTATAATTCTACAAAATGATGTCCTTTAGCTGTTGAAAAAATGTCGATTGAAGATCCTTCTGCGAAAAATAGTGGATGAAAAATTAAGTGGACCGGATGAAATTAAAAAGCTGATTACAAAGGAATATGGAAAATAATAATAAAGATTGTTGAAAGACAATAGAAGAAACGCAAAGGAAGCTTATAATTCTACAAAATGATGTCCTTTCGCTGTTGAAAAAATGTCAATTGAAGATCCTTCTGCGAAAAATAGTGGACGAAAAATTAAGTGGACCGGATGAAATTAAAAAGCTGATTACAAAGGAATATGGAAAATAAAATTAAAGATTGTTGAAAGACAATAGAAGAAACGCAAAGGAAGCTTATAATTCTACAAAATAAAGCTCGTTTCGCTGATGAAAAAAAGGTTAAGATTGTTGAAAGACAATAGAAGAAACGCAAAGGAAGCTTATAATTCTAAAAAATGATGTCCTTTCGCTGTTGAAAAAATGTCGATTGAAGATCCTTCTGCGAAAAATAGTGGATGAAAAATTTAGTGGACCGATGAAATTAAAAAAGAAGATTACAAAGGAATATGGAAAATAAAATTGAGTGTTGAAATACAATAAAAGAAACGCAAAGGAAGCTTATAATTCTACAAAATGATGTCCTTTCGCTGTTGAAAAAAATGTCGATTGAAGATCCTTCTGCGAAAAATAGTGGACGAAAAATTAAGTGGACCGGATGAAAAAAAAACCAAATTACAAATGAATATGGAAAATAAAATTAAAGATTGTTGAAAGACAATAGAAGAAACGCAAAGGAAGCTTATAATTCTACAAAATAATGTCCTTTCGCTGTTGAAAAAATGTCGATTGAAGATCCTTCTGCGAAAAATAGTGGATGAAAAATTTTGTGGACCGATGAAATTAAAAAAGAAGTTTACAAAGGAATATGGAAAATAAAATTGAGTGTTGAAATACAATAAAAGAAACGCAAAGGAAGCTTATAATTCTACAAAATGATGTCCTTTCGCTGTTGAAAAAATGTCGATTGAAGATCCTTCTGCGAAAAATAGTGGACGAAAAATTAAGTGGACCGGATGAAATTAAAGAGCTGATTACAAAGGAATATGGAAAATAAAATTAAAGATTGTTGAAAGACAATAGAAGAAACGCAAAGGAAGCTTATAATTCTACAAAATAAAGCTCGTTTCACTGATGAAAAAAAGGTTAAAGATTGTTGAAAGACAATAGAAGAAACGCAAAGGAAGCTTATAATTCTACAAAATGATGTCCTTTCGCTGTTGAAAAAATGTCGATTGAAGATCCTTCTGCGAAAAATAGTGGATGAAAAATTTAGTGGACCGATGAAATTAAAAAAGAAGATTACAAAGGAATATGGAAAATAAAATTGAGTGTTGAAATACAATAAAAGAAACGCAAAGGAAGCTTATAATTCTACAAAATGATGTCCTTTCGCTGTTGAAAAAATGTCGATTGAAGATCCTTCTGCGAAAAATAGTGGATGAAAAATTTAGTGGACCGATGAAATTAAAAAAGAAGATTACAAAGGAATATGGAAAATAAAATTGAGTGTTGAAAGACAATAGAAGAAACGCAAAGGAAGCTTATAATTCTACAAAATGATGTCCTTTCGCTGTTGAAAAAATGTCGATTGAAGATCCTTCTGCGAAAAATAGTGGATGAAAAATTTAGTGGACCGATGAAATTAAAAAAGAAGATTACAAAGGAATATGGAAAATAAAATTGAGTGTTGAAATACAATAAAAGAAACGCAAAGGAAGCTTATAATTCTACAAAATGATGTCCTTTCGCTGTTGAAAAAATGTCGATTGAAGATCCTTCTGCGAAAAATAGTGGATGAAAAATTTAGTGGACCGATGAAATTAAAAAAGAAGATTACAAAGGAATATGGAAAATAAAATTGAGTGTTGAAATACAATAAAAGAAACGCAAAGGAAGCTTATAATTCTACAAAATGATGTCCTTTCGCTGTTGAAAAAATGTTGATTGAAGATCCTTCTGCGAAAAATAGTGGATGAAAAATTTAGTGGACCGATGAAATTAAAAAAGAAGATTACAAAGGAATATGGAAAATAAAATTGAGTGTTGAAAGACAATAGAAGAAACGCAAAGGAAGCTTATAATTCTACAAAATAAAGCTCGTTTCGCTGATGAAAAAAAGGTTGAAGATTGTTGAAAGAAATTACAAGAAACGCAAAGGAAGCTTATATTTCTACAAAATAATGTCATTTTGCTGTTGAAAATGTCAATTGAAGATCCTTCTGCGAAAAATAGTGGACGAAAAATTTAGTGGACCGGATGAAATTAAAAAGCTGATTGCAAAGGAATATGGAAAATAATATTAAAGATTGTTGAAAGACAATAGAAGAAACGCAAAGGAAGCTTATAGTTCTAAAAAATGTTGTCCTTTAGCTGTTGAAAAAAAGGTTGAAGATCCTTCTGCGAAAAATAGTGGACGAAAAATTAAGTGGACCGGATGAAATTAAAAAGCTGATTACAAAGGAATATGGAAAATAAAATTGAGTGTTGAAAGACAATAGAAGAAACGCAAAGAAAGCTTATAATTCTACAAAACAATGTCCTTTCGCTGTTGAAAAAAAGGGTGAAGATCCTTCTGCGAAAAATAGTGGACGAAAAATTAAGTGGATCGGATGAAATTAAAAAGCTGATTGCAAAGGAATATGGAAAATAAAATTAAAGATTTTTAAAAGACAATAGAAGAAACGCAAAGGAAGCTTATAATTCCACAAAATATTGTCCTTTCGCTGCTGAAAATGTCGATTGAAGATCCTTCTGCGAAAAATAGTGGACGAAAAAATTTAATGGACCGGATGAAAATAAAAAGCAGAATAAAAAAAATTATTGAAAGAGAAAGTGTCATAAAAAAAGCAAAGAGGCCAGAGAATACAAATATGCTACATATGTGGAGTCTTCCAGATACTGATGTAAATATGTTGTACTAAAAATACTAAAAACATGCCTGAGATCTACAGCGTCCAGCAGCACTCAGACTCAGAACCTACAGACGGAGATCAGAGAAGCACATTTGCAGCTTAATGAACATTTAAAGCAACGTCAGCAGACAACTGCTCAGCTTTCACAGACGTACATGTGCACATTCAGTCAAGTTTTTAAGACAGAGGGGACAATTTTAAACATTATGTGTAGAACATGTGGTTCCTAATGGGGACATCACTTAACATTTATAGTATAATGCTAACAACTAGTTAACATGTCATAAACTAACAGTGGTCAACCTTCAGACCTTCAGACTCAGAAAACTAGGACTCAGGGCCTTCAGACTCAGAACACTGGCACACAGGACAATCAGACTCACAACACTAGGACTCAGGATTTTCAGACTCAATACTAGGACTCAGGACCTTCAGAACCAGGACCTTCAGGCTCAGAACACAAGGACTCAGGACCTTCAGACTCAGAAAAATAGGACTCAGGACCTTCAGACTCAGAAAAATAGGACTCAGGACCTTCAGACTCAGAAAAATAGGACTCAGGACCTTCAGACTCAGAAAAATAGGACTCAGGACCTTCAGACTCAGAAAAATAGGACTCAGGACCTTCAGACTCAGAAAAATAGGACTCAGGACCTTCAGACTCAGAAAAATAGGACTCAGGACCTTCAGACTCAGAAAAATAGGACTCAGGACCTTCAGACTCAGAAAAATAGGACTCAGGACCTTCAGACTCAGAAAAATAGGACTCAGGACCTTCAGACTCAGAAAAATAAGACTCAGGACCTTCAGACTCAGAAAAATAAGACTCAGGACCTTCAGACTCAGAAAAATAAGACTCAGGACCTTCAGACTCAGAAAACTAGGACTCAGGACCTTCAGACTCAGAAAACTAGGACTCAGGACCTTCAGACTCAATACTAGGACTCAGGATCTTCAGACTCAGAACACTAAAACTTAAGACCTTCAGACTCAGAAAAACAGGACTTATGACCTTCAGACTCAGAACATTAGGACTCAGGACCTTCGGTCTCAATACTAGGACTCAGGGACTTCAGACTCAGAACATTAATACTAAGGACCTTCAGACTCAATACTAAGACTCACGATCTTCAGACTAAGAAAACTAGGACTCAGGACATTCAGACTCATTACTAGGATTCAGGATCTTCAGATTCAGAAAACTAAGACTCAGAACAATCAGACTCAGAACACTAGGACTCAGGACTCTCACACTCAGAACACCAGGAGTCAGGACATTCAGACTCAGAACACTAGGACTCAAGACATTCAGATTCAGGACCTTCAGACTCATGACATTCAGACTCAGAACACTAGGACTCATGACATTCAGACTCAGAACACTAAAACTTAGGACCTTCAGACTCAATACCAGGAATCAGGACTTTTTAGACTCAGGACCTTCAGACTCACAACTGGACGGAGACCAGAGAAGCACATTTGCAGCTTAATGAACATTCAAACAAACATCAGCAGACAACTGCTCAGCTTTCACAGACGTACATGTGCACATTCTGTCATGTTTTTACGACAGAAAAGGACAGAGGGGACCATTTTAAACATTATATGTGGAACATATTGTTTTCAATGGGGACATCACTTAACATTTATAGTATAATGCTAACAACTAGTAAACATGGCATAAACTAACAGTGGTCAACAAACATTGTAACTGCAGGACCTTCAGACTCAGAACACTAGGACTCAGGACAATCAGACTCAAAACACTAGGACTCAGGACCTTCAGACTGAAAACACTAGGAATCAGGACCTTTAGACTGAAAACACTAGGAATCAGGACAATCAGACTGAAAACACTAGGACTCAGGACAATCAGACTCAGAACACTAGGACTCAGGACCTTCAGACTGAAAACACTAGGAATCAGGACAATCAGACTCAAAACACTAGGACTCAGGACAATCAGACTCAAAACACTAGGACTCAGGACAATCAGACTCAGAACACTAAAACGTAGGAACTTCAGACTCAATACTAAGACTCCAGATCTTCAGACTAAGAAAACTAGGACTCAAGACCTTCAGACTCAGAAAACAAGGACTCAGGACGTTCATCATAAGAACACTAAGACTCAGGACTCAAAACTGTAGGACTCAGGACAATCAGACTCACAAAACTAGGACTTAGGACCTTCAGACTCAGAAAACTAGGACTCAGGGCCTTCAGACTCAGAACACTGGCACACAGGACAATCAGACTCACAACACTAGGACTCAGGATTTTCAGACTCAATACTAGGACTCAGGACCTTCAGACACAGGACCTTCAGGCTCAGAACACAAGGACTCAGGATCTTCAGACTCAGAACACTAGGACTCAGGATAATCAGACTCAGAACATTAGGACTCAGGACCTTCAGACTCACAACTGGACGGACATCAGAGAAGCAAATGTGCTGCTTTATGAACATTTAAAGCAACATCAGCAGACAACTGCTCACCTTTCACAGACGTACATGTGCACATTCAGTCATGTTTTTACAACAGAAAAGGACAGAGGGGACCATTTTAAACATTATATGTGGAACATATTGTTCTCAATGGGGACATCACTTAACATTTATAGTATAATGCTAACAACTAGTAAACATGTCATAAACTAACAGTGGTCAACAAACAATGTAACTGCAGGACCTTCAGACTCAGAACACTAGGACAATCAGACTCAATACTAAGACTCAGAACCTTCCCCCTCAGAACACTAGGACTTAGGACCTTCAGACTCAGAAAACTAGGACTCAGGACCTTCAGACTCAGAACACTAACACACAGGACAATCAGACTCACAACACTAGGACTCAGGACCTTCAGACTCACAACTGGACGGACATCAGAGAAGCAATTTGGCAGCTTAATGAACATTTAAACCAACATCAGCAGACAACTGCTCAACTTTCACAGACGTACATGTGCACATTCAGTCATGTTTTTACAACAGAAAAGGACAGAGGGGACCATTTTAAACATTATATGTGGAACATATTGTTCCTAATGGGGACATCACTTAACATTTACAGTGTAATGCTACCAACCAGTAAACAAGTCACAAACTAACAGTGGTCAAAAAAACATTGCTACTGCAGGACCTCCAGACTCAGAACACTAGGACTCAGGACCTTCACCCTCAGAACACTAAAACTTATGACCTTCAGACTCAATACTAGGAATCAGGACCTTCAGACACAGAACTGGACGGAGATTAGAGAAACAAATTTGCAGCTTAATGAACATTTAAGACAACATCAGCCTTAAATGTTTGCAGCTTAATGAACATTCAAACCAACATCAGCAGACAACTGCTCAGCTTTCACAAATATACTTGTACACATTCAGTCATGTTTTTACGACAGAAAAGGACAGAGGGGACAATTTTAAACATTATGTGTAGAACATGTTGTTTCTAATGGGGACATCACTTAACATTTATAATATAATGCTAACAACTAGTAAACAAGTCACAAACTAACGGTGGTCAACAAACATTGTTAATGCAGGACCTACAGACTCAAAACTGGACGGAGATCAGAGAAGCACATTTGCAGCTTAATGAACATTCAAACCAACATCAGCAGCTTTCACAGACGTACATGTGCACATTCAGTCATGTTTTTAGGACAGAAAAGGACAGAGGGGAAATCTTTCACATAACAGACATTTTGAAGCTCCCTACCTCGTTCGCCGCTGCAGGCAGGTCTTCCAAGTCTCAACACCACCAAACTCCTTCCAACGATCCCAAGACGTGACAGAGGGTCCTTTTTTTCTTTTCTCTTCTTTGTTTTTCTAAATTACAAACCCGTTTTTCATTAGTTTGTTTTACAATCTCCTCTGCTCAACAGAAAACGACTTTCCTTCTTCGGGACAGAAGGTAAATACCACCGCCACTGTGACGCAAAACAGATTTAACGTCAGTGTTCTATTCCGTGTGCGTCATCGCCTGGTCACGTGAGCTCGCGCCGTAGCAAACGTAGAACGCTAGTGCGCATGCGCAACCTTTGAAGTTGCCGAATCCTGGACAAAGCACAGATCCGTCAAAATAAATCCAACACGTGAGTCACGTGAGCTCTCGCCGTATCAAACTTAGAACGCTAGTGCGCATGGGCGATGTTTGACGTTTCCGAATACTGGACAAAGAACAGAAGATTTGTCCAAATAAATCCAACAAATAAATCCAAGTCACCAGAGTTTAGATGCGTTTTATATATATATATATATATATATATATATATATATATATATATATATATATATATATATATATATATATATATATATATATATATATATATATTTGCAAAATGCAAACCATATACATTTAGGGAGACAGTTTTTTAAATAAATATTTAAGCTAAGAAAATGTTACTTATTTTTAAACAAATACATCTTAACATGAAGTGGCTGCGAAAACCAGCCATTGGTTGCCCTGATTCTTAAACAATGGCATGGGCCATAGAAAAGCCATATTGCCACTTTTAATACATAGAATATGTAAGATAATCTTTCTGTCAGGGGTCCAGTCTTCATCCTCATCATGGTCACTCATATATGAAAACAGATCACACATGTTGAAAGAAACATTCCCAGTGCTGATTAATCAAATTTATTAATTGCAGAAACATATGTTTGTATAAAAAGTATTTTGGACTAAACACAATGAAACGTGCAAACAGCAGCATCAAACCAACAGAGACAAATTGCCCTTCTATATTGTGTTTACTTGTATATACTGTAGAATTAGTTAGCAATATTTGCTTTTGAGCTACATAAAAATGATCAACAAATGAGCCTTCAATTCAAGACAAACCCAGAAACCGGTCCATGTTCAGTGTGAGCCCCTCTTTTTCTGTGCTGATACCATTACTGCTGCTGTTACTGAGCCAGACGAGTCTGCAAATGTAATATATAAATGTCCTTGTTTCTCTGCTCAAAGCTTTACAATTTCACAATTACCAGTGCAATACGTTTTCTTTGCCATTGCGGAAAGAAAAGGTAACGCACTCTAAAGCCCAAAAACTCACTAAAACTCATTAAAGCACGAACTAACAAAACTTGCATTAGTTTCCTCCTGCTGTGATTGTAAAATCTTCTTGCAGTATAAGTGTGCAATGGTTGTTATGCACAGATTTAACCTCGGCTTGGTGTTGTAGTTCCATAATGTTTGGTATCATTTGATTCAGAAGCTTCTCCCCTTTTGTAGGACTACAAACATGGACTCATCGACTGGATTAACAATCATTTAAACCAGGGCTGCTTCTGTATAGCCATGTCTCAATATGTGTTCTTGTGTACTTTAGATTCTTGCGTTCTAGTAAAACGTCCTCATTTGCAGCCGAAGTACTGTTCCCGTAGCAAGAATGTGGCTTCCAGGGATGGCGCCATGATCAGTCACTTTTCAATTCAGTTCAGTTTTATTGAAATAGCGTCTATTACAACACAAGTTGTCTCTATGCGCTTTCCAGAGACCCAGAACATGGCAGGTAAAAACTCCCCTAGTTGGAGAAAAACTCTTCTTTTAAGAGGGGGATGAAACCTTGAGCAGGACCTGGATCATAAGGGGGGACCCTCCTGCCGGCTGGTGGCATTATTTTGAATCACGTAAAACTCAGTCACCACATGATTTTGTCTGCCATTTCTACAATTTACGTGTATGAACCCTGACAGCTGGACTGTCAGCACTTGTGGAAGGGGTCAGAGGACTTTCGAAAAAACTGACAGATTTAAATCAACCTAGTGCTCCGGACCCCAGTCCATCCGGGCTTGCAGTATTGGACCCACCATAAACCTGGAGTGAGCCCTCCAGAGAGATTTGGTGCTAAACCGGGGCAATGTTGAGCATTTCTAGCACAATGCTCTTTACTATTGGAATTTCAACCATCCACCTTTCCCATCCAAGAAGGCAAAAGTAGCATAAGTAGTTTCACTACGGACAGGAAAAGCAAGCTTATGGGGAGCAGCTGAACAGGAATGGGTGTCTCCTGCCTGTAGCACTTTTTTTAGAGATTCTCGGAGTTACACCAAGTGTTTAAGCCCATCTGACCGAAGGAGGCATCTCGTAACACTTTTGTGCTCTCTCAAGCAGGCAGATCTGTAACGGATTGAACTTCATTGACTTTCAGACTTTGCCAGCCAACAGTAGCTGGAATTTATCAGCATTATTTGCCACTTTCTGTTAGGGATTATCGGACCAGATCAAGGATGCACTTGCTGCTCATGATCCTCTGGTGAACTTAAACCCCCTCGTGTAAATAGCCAGGCGCATTGATATCAGCTCAGAGACAGAGAGAGAGTGATTGTGGGCAATCAGAGGTTGACGTAACGTCCCCTGACTCCTGTGGAGGGGGTGGAGCTAATGCAGATAGGTCGGCCCCAATTTTACATGGCCGAAAGAGAAAAGAGGATGCTGAATGAAATCTGTCGATACTGCTGTCAACAGGACACATCGTCATCTTCTCCCTGTTAAAAAGGCCGGCTCAGTAGGGTGGGGGAGAATGCTGCTAAGGTGGCTTTGTGCTAAGGCTTTTGCAGATTCTCCCACATCCAGCCCCAGGTTCCACCTAGAGATAATAACAGCCTCCCAGGAAAGAAAACTCAAATACTAAGTTTATGGATCAAACTGGCCCAGTGATTAGAATTGGGGTTGTTGTTTTTATCAGTAAGGCCAGAGTGAGCAGAGGGAGAGAGGAGAAGGGGTACCAGTCTTATTTATTTAAACCTTTCCACGTTTCCAGTCTTTTGAATACGTGGCTGTACAGCTGAAGACCTCATCCAGAGTCGTGTTTCTTAATGTCTACAGGCCTCCCAAATACAGTGCAGACTTCTTTGATCTCAGTGAACTGGTGTCTATGACGTGTTGATTTTGACATTGTAATTACTGTTGGTGGTTTTAACATCCATGTGAACAACCCTCAGGACAAACGGACTAAACACCTGAGTAACACTCTGGTCTGCAGCGCGGTCCCAGATGATGGGGTTGATGAAGACAGAATCGGGCAAGATGGTGGTTGGTTCTGTGGACCCTGTGTCCAGCCCATACTGCCGCGGCAGAGCATCAGCTTTGGTGTTCCGGCTCTTTTTTGGTCGAGGTGGAAGGAGAACTGTCACCTGGAGAATGGATGCCTGCAATGTCCATTGTGGGTGTGGTATTGTGGGTGTAGTATTGTGGGTGTGGTATTGTGGGTGTAGTATTGTGGGTGTGGTATTGTGGGTGTAGTATTGTGGGTGTGGTATAGTGGGTGTAGTATTGTGGGTGTGGTATTGTGGGTGTGGTATTGTAGGTGTAGTATTGTGGGTGTGGTATTGTGGGTGTAGTATTGTGGGTGTGGTATAGTGGGTGTAGTATTGCACTGTGTATAAAGACTCACAGAGAGACACAGGTGAGTTGGTGTAACCTGAAATTCACAAGTAATGTGGAATAAACAATACTACACAATGACCTGGTTCTGTGCAGCGTATTAGTAGGCAGGATAACAGCTGAAACAGATGAGGGTGATGATGAGGGCACAGGTGAGAAGAACTGAGGAATGCTGGGAGTTGTAGTGTCAGGACCGCTGCTCAGATAGCGGGCGATGTTGACTGGATGCGTGGGAGGAGTGAACATGGTAGAAATGTGGAAGAGAATGTGTTGTGCAGCAATTGCTCTGATATAGAATCTACGTTAAAGCCAAGAATTATGAGTTTCATGCTGCCAAGATTCCCTTGTTAGGATACATCATTTCCACGGGTAACTATGAAATAGACCCATCCAAGGATTCAGCTGTTAAAAACTGTCTGAGACCTGAAAATCGCAAACAGCTGTAACAGTTCTTGGCATTAGCACATTTTTATTGAGTCATTAGGGGATATAGCAGCAGCAGCGCCTTGCCTGACATTCACTAACTTCAGCAAAACATAAAAATAAAACCTGTTGTCTAGACTATTATACTCCCACCAAATTACTGTTTTTTTTTAACACTTGAAATGACTAGTAATTTTCAAAATGTAATATTCAAATCTGATGTCAAAATGAAACTTCTTCTTTCTACTCAAGTATATTTATGTTCCATTGGAACACATCTTAGTTGTTCTTCGGACAGACGAGAGCAGCAGAGATGTGGCTGAGTTCTCTGTCCGTCCTCCGTGATGATGTATGAAAAACTTACTGACTTGTCTTCCTTCCTTATTGTGTGTTTAATACATGTTAGGTCGTTTTAAACCTGACAGTGTGTGTGTGTGTGTGTGTGTGTGTGTGTGTGTGTGTGTGTGTGTGTGTGTGTGTGTGTGTGTGTGTGTGTGTGTGTGTGTGTGTGTGTGTGTGTGTGTGTGTGTGTGTGACACACAAGATGGCTGTTCATACATGTTTTTGTAATGATCAAAACGGCAGACAAAATCACGTGGTGACTGACTCTTGCATGATTCAAATTGCCGACAAGAGTTCATCACACCCAGCCAGAACGAAGGAAATCAGAGGCCCATTGGCAAAGATAAGAGTGGATGTGTGTGTGGGTTAGTAGTAAAGGATGGGAGAAATAAGAAAAGAGAATAAACCCAAAAACACTAGAATAACTTGTCACCACCAGAAAATGAGCTGCTCTGCTGTTTCCCACACAGACGCATACCAATTTACAGCCAAATTCACATGTGCGCTCTGGTCATCCAATTGGGAAATGTTGTGGGAGAACACACCAATAAGATCCAGCAATGTAGATGCATTAAGAGATGGCTTAAAATGAACAAACACACTGCAGCGGTTTTATGAAATAAACAGTTGTGGGGGTATCAGTGGTTCGTGTCACCACATGTGTGACACAGTTGAATGTGTTCACTAGGTTTCTCTGCCCAGTCACAGAAACAACCTCTTACGTGGATCGCTTTGCAAGCGATGGAAGTGATGGTTTTGTCCTTGACAGAGCAGCATTCCTCTCGGTTTGGTGAACTGCTGGATTGTTGCGCTCCCCTAGTGGTCCTGGTGAGGAGCGGCTCTCTCTCATTCTCTCCTTGTGTCTGAGGATGAGAGGATGTAGCGTTGGTACCACAACTGGGCTTACTTCATCTCTGAGTCAGTCTGAAGGCGTTCCCATCGTCAGGGCATCCACCTATCCCTTGTTCGGCTCTTCTGGGGCTCGGAACGTTTGTGGGTCACTCCATTGCAGCACTGCAGCCTGACAGACTGTATTTACTGTTTCCGTGTGGAGTCATAGAGAGGGAGTGTGAGAGGTTGTGAGCTGCTCTTTATAGCCAAGTCCAGGATGCTGCGCATCAGCGAGGACCCCTGCTGGGTAGCAGGTCCATGACCAATAAGAGGCCAATTCCTTATCAGCTAGGTGTCATAAACAGAACAAAGTCTGCTGGGGTTTTGAGTCATTTAAATGGTTTGTTTGTCTCAAACCATGCGTTCAGGTTTCCTGTTGATGTTAGGCTGTCTTTGTTTTAACACATGGATGTGGCCCAACAGTTCCAAGGTGTCTGCTTCCAGCTTGATTGCTTCTTTACACACTAGTCCGTCCTGATCTCTGTTCACGGCGAGGAACCCCTTCCTCTTTAACAATGACAGTATTTCCTATTGTCATATTTTGTTTTGCTGTGTTCCAGCACTGCATGAGTGTAATGTTTTCCAGGTATTCCGTTCTTCATGTACTCCAGAATTATCCTGTAAATTATGAATATCAGCATTGTATAAGGAGCCCAACCTCACAGTCCATCAGGTCCTTTGTCATTTAATTCAATTCAATTCAATTTTATTTATTTAGCGTCTATTACAACACAAGTTGTCTCCAGGATCTTTCCAGAGACCCAGAACACGACCCCGAGCAATTATTACATAAACAACGGCAGGTAAAAACTTCCCTACTGGAAGAAAAACCTTCAGCCAAACAGTGGCAGGAAAAACTCCCCTTTAGGAGGGAAGAAACCTTGAGCATTATTATTGATAATTGTAAAGTTGTCCCTCAACCAGAAAAACATCTCCAGGATCAAAGTACTAATGTCTCAGCAGACTTTAAAATACTTCTGCCAGTTTATAAATCTATTAACTTATAAATCACTGAATGGTTTAGGACCAAAATGAATCAGAGACTTGTTCTTGCCGTACCAACTATCCAGACCTCTCAGGTCTTCTGCTTTAAGTCTACTCTGTGTTCCCAGAATCAGAACAACACATGGAGAATCAACATTCAGCTTTTATGCTCCACAGATCTGGAACAAACTTCCAGAAAACTGCAAGAATGCTGAAACCCTCAGTTCCTTTAAATCAAGCTTTAAATCTAATTTGTTTACAACTACTGTTGACTGAATTATTTAAACCATTCTGAATTTGAACATAATGTTATTTTCAGTACTACACTGTAACTTTAGTTTAGGTCTGTTCTTTATTTCGCCTTTCCCCTGTAACGCTATCTTTGTTTTTCTTCTCTACACTTTTTACTATGTAAAGCACGTTGATGCTGAAATGTGTGTACAAATAAACTTACTTTGCCTAAAATCTGGTCCAACTGGGAGTAGAAGCACATTGGGTGGATCTTACTGCAGTTTTGTTTTGTCATCAGCAACTTTTATTTCCATCTAGAGCATATAAGAAGCAGAGTGCTTTAGAGTTGCCTCCTTGCTCCAGTTTGTGAGATTACAGGTTTATTGAGAATCACATGGTATAAAAATGAGTATCCCGAATAAATCATACTTCGACTTCTAAAATTAAACTCTCCACAAGGGGAAATAAAATCTCTTCTGAAACCTTCTCAGTTGTATACTCACAGCTTCTACGGGATAAAGTAAAGTTGATGAACAAGTCAGAACCCATTTATGCTGTTTTGTTTTAAACATTAAGCAGCTTCTCTTCACATTCTTGTGTTTGACTTCCTGCTAACTTGACCTGCTGAGTATAAACTTATATGCCAAACCGTACCACATCACGTCTGCATCCGGTGGGTCCCAAGAGATGAAGCCTGGAGATGTAAAATCACCATACTTGTAGTTTCTGTTATGGATCAATACATAAATCAAATAAGAGGTTCTGCAAACCATAAGAAGAAGGGAACATCAAACTAAAGTCTGTAGACCATCAGGTAGGTGCAGAGGCAGCTGACAACTAGAACATGCAAGAAAAATACACACTTAAGACTTTTTATAACAACTTAACCAGAGCTCAGGAAAGTCATAGGTGATAACATTTATTTCCAGATCAATTGTTACACTTAGAAGTTGTGGTTACACAAGCCTTTGGCTACACACAGAGCCTTGTTAGAACAAGTGAATAGTTTTTCAGAGACAGTCATATGCTGAGACAAGAGACAGGAAAAGTACACCGAGAAGCAAAATGCATTCCTGTTTGATTTTGTGGAACAGTGGTAAAAGGTGGTAAGTAATGGTTTACAAAAATCAGAAGTCCTTTCCAGCATTTTGGTTTTTTAGTAAAGAACACATGGATATCTCTCCTTCTTCACATTCAGCATTGATGCCTACTGTAAAGATGACTCTTTTGGCCAGTTGGTTAATGATGCCCATAAATCCCCAAACTGGGAAGGTAAACCTTCAACTGTTTCAGTTTTTATTTAAAAAAAAAAAAGAAATAAAGAAACCCAAACATTCTGGAAGCGATGTGGCAGTGGAAACTGTGAAGTGAGTCAAAACTACAGAAATGATGGAGTCAGTTTGCACTAATTGTTCTAATAGTGTTTTTTATTATTATTGAACAGAATGTGTCTCGGATCAGTGAGAGTTTCCAGTCTATTTTAGCAATCACCAGGAAACAGGCAGAGTTCCCAGTACACTCTGGAAATGTTACGGAAACCCTTTAAATTTCCTCTTTGACGATTCTCAATGAATGTATGTATTTAACCAAAATTTCTTCCAAATATAGACCCAACAATTCAAAACAGTCAAAAAATGTTTTTTTTTCTGAATTTTAAGCCCACTTTCATAAATATTGTAATCTGGCCGATGTAAATGCATTAGAAAACTACATTTCTGTTGGGATATGTGGTTCCTCTGCTGGCTTTCTTCAGCTTCAGCCTTCATTTGCGAGGTTCTTTGTGCTGCATTCAGCAACAGCAGTCGTACCTTCAACTACCCGACTGCAGACTTACTGTCCATAACCTGCGGTCTCCAACCCATTCACATGAATCATGAGTGTATTTCCAGATTCTGTGTTTCACAGCGCTGAAAACACAAAGTGTTCGATCATACTTTTCAATGACGGCTAAATCAAGGTCAAACTAAGTATTTTAATCGTAATACTTTATTAGAATGAACAGACTTAAAAAAATATAATATGGGGCCTTTGAAACAGTCCACACGTGCACACGTTGACCTTTCAAATCTGATGCACATTAACACTTTCAAGGCATACAAACATTAATATTTGGTCTGTGAGTGTTTAATCTTTATTTTCATTGTTTTTAAACTCAGAATAACTATACAAATTCCTGTGGGATGAAGATCTTTCCACTTCTCAAATCTACAGTTGTGATCTACAGTGAATAGTGGAGGACACGAGCTTTCTTAGATTTTATTTACATGGAAATGACTCTAAAACAAGCAGCTACAATGACGGGCAAGCACATGTTTTCTAACACTTGCAAAGAGCCCACTTTTTCTTCCCAACTTATCCAGTCTGAGGTCTGCGGTGCTCAGAGAAATTGTGAACAGCCCAGCAGCTACATGACCGACTCTGAAGGCCACTTTTATGGTTAAGTGTTAATGCTTATAACAGTAAAATTTGAAAAAAAAAAAAAACTGCACAAGTGTGCACTGTTAGAGTGACTACATGACTACATGTCTTCGTCGTGTAGTCATGGTCATGCTCAAAGGCTTGTGTAGGAAACCTCACCTATCTGCGTCTTTTCTCACTGGGTTTTAACTAAGTTTTCATTGACGTCCACATTTTTCAATCTTATCATAAGTAATTTAATTTATACATTTTATTTTCTCATGTTGTTTTGTACCTGTTATACTGCTATGTATTATATCTGTCTAGCACTTTGGTCAACGTTGGTTGTTTTAAATGTGATTTATAAATAAACTTGACTTCAATAATGTGACCTGGACCTGTGGTTCTTGTGCACCTGCTCACGCGTGCCTCTTTAATCAGCCGCCATATGCCAATAAGGACATTTTCTGTTTATCCTCAAACACGAGCAACTGTTGATGTGCCTGCAGAGCACAATTTGGGTTGTAAATGACTTGTGCTCTTAAAATGATGTTACTGCTTTTTTCTGTTTTCTTCTTTAGTGAAATTAAGTACTTGCGAGTGTTAGACAGGATTCACATTTCAGATGCCAAAGGTCCTCTCAGGAGAGGTTACAGCTATTCACAAGTCAAAGACCAGAGACTTGACAGCCCTGAATCTCATAAATGTCATTGCAACTCGAGCAAGCTCTCCATTACATACTGAATTACCACAGCTTCTGTTTGTATCAGACAGGTGCTTATTTTGTCACTAGATTGTGTTTGTTGCCAAACACCTGTTTAAATTACATGTCCACGGTCCATGTTGAAAGTGTAAGTAATACAAAGCTGTAAAATTCAAAACGTATAACACACTTGAGCAGGTTTAGGCAGTGAAAAGTCCTTTCTCTAGTGGCACTCCTTCTCAGTAGCTGGTATCCAACCTCCCTGTCAGAATTCCTCCATTATTCCCCGATTCAAACAGACCACTGTGAGCGCCGTTTACAGTAACTTTAAACTTAACTTTTTAAACGTTTGTGACTTTAATAGCCCTTTAACTGTCTTTTAACACACCTATAGTTATACTTCAGGCCTTGGCGATATGGTGCAGTCAATCTAGTGGAAAAGTTGGAATTTCAAACTCAGAATGACATCACACCATAGATGACTTTTCTAATGTTTTTGATTTTCCTTTGAATACAAAAATAATCAAGTATGTGGAGAACACGCAAGTACAGCAAAGCTGCTGTATAGCTCACTGCAATAAGCAGACGCCTCACAGAAGACTCAGTCCTCATCCAGGTTTGAATCCCGACCTGTGACGCATTACTGCCTGGCTCCCCTCTCCCCCCACTCCCATTTCATGTGTAAATACTGTGAATAAAAGCCAATAGAGCCACAAACACTTAAAAAAGTACAATGATTTAATTCTGTGTTATTTATATAATTACAACCAGCAACCATCCACCAGCTTTGGAAAAGTTTCTTTTAGAAGTCAAAATGCATGTTTTATATGATACACGTTTCTTTACTTTTTACATTTTAGACCACAACAGTTGTGTTTACAAGCTAAAACAGGGACTGCAGATGTTCAATATTTCTTCTCTGAATGGTCTAACATGCAGGTAGCCCTAATCTGACACACCGAGAACACACCCCTTAAATCAGCTGATTATTTGTGACATATGTGATGTCTCTCACCGTGGCAAGGTTGCGAAAGCCGCAGTGACGGCCGACACCTTTTCACTAGTCACAGGTAAATTCCACTTTTTCTTCCTGCAGAGACATCACAGGGACAAGAATGTGTTTCTCTCACACACACACACACACACACACACACACACACACACACACACACACACACACACACACACACACACACACACACACACACACACACACACACACACACACACACGACAGTATGAATGAATGAGGACTGGTGGATCTTACTTTTAGTGGGTGGTGGGTGTACCAGACAGTCATGATGGATGGATGGATGGATGGATGGATGGATGGATGGATGGATGGGGTCTTGGTGGACGCCATCAGAATATATAACCTGTCCTGATGTTCCTACAGACTACATGTACATATGATGGAAATGTAGCAGATGATGGTGGGATTATAAAAATGATGCTGTGCAGGGGGTCGAGTGCATCATCTTACTTTTGCATGTCCTGGTGTTCTCCATGTTAAACACCAGGTGGTCTTCTACTGGGCAGGTGTAGCTTTTGCTTAAAACATCTGCGTTTGCGTGAAGCCGAGGAGATCAGGTCAGGATCTCATGGGCGTCCTGTACACACAGAAACACAACAGTTTAACTCTCATGGATGGATTTTTTTATCTTATGGCTTCATCCTGCTGACAGTCTGACTCACGTTCTCTGAATTGTCCCTGAACCTGGGATCTTCTTCACTAACTGAATCCTTCAAAGACTGTAGGAGGTAGCTCTTTATGTCGGAGTCTGTTGAGGTGTGAACGTATTTGATGTCCATCAGTTTTCTGCAGACAAAAAAACACATATCAGTTAGATTTGTTGTTTTGTATATTGTTTGAGATTGTTTATGGTTATGTGGCGTCTTTACTTCAGGACTTGAGCTGCAGGGACTGAACTCCAGATCTGCTCCATGCTGCTGATGCTGCTGGTGAAGTCTTCCAGAGAGAGGAGGCTCTGCAGGGTGGCGTTCATGTAGCAGGAGTTTCCAATGTTTGGGAAGCTGGCATGTCAACACAGGTCCAAAAATATCACTTCATTAACATGAGCTCACAGTTTAAAAACAGTTCATTAATAGGTTTAAATCTGGTTACAGCTGTTGAACATTTGTAGATTAACTCACCCAGAGTTGGTGAAGATCCTCTTTTCTTGAGTTAATCTAATGTTACTGGCAGGGAAGAGAAAAACCAACACAGTAAACAAGTGAAGAAGCTGACACTTTAACAAAATAATGCAGTATAAAAAGTTGCTGTAAAAGACAAGCGTCTTTAAAAAGTATTACTACTAAAAGATATATGAACTTTGCCTTTTACTACCTGTTTATGTTGTTTTTCAGTTCTATAAAAAAAAAGGTCATCTTCCAAGTTAAAATATTCTTCAACGCTTTGAACAGACTCCAAAACATCTCCTAGATCTTTAGTCTTGTGCTGGTCAGAGGATAAGATGGAGAGTTTTTTAAGGATCTGATCTTCAGCATCTTCATGGGTGGATCGTCTAGCAGAAGAAGAAACAGGTCATTAGAGGCAGAATAAAACTATATTACCAGAGATAAAAGTACACCATGTTCAACACTAAACCAAAGTAGCTGCAGCTGATTCCACAAAAACGTCATGAAGACAATTTTCACAACATTTGGTTCTTAATCATTGACTTTTACAAACAGTGTAAATGTTAAATGAAAATCATTACCTTTCTGGAGTGTTGGTTGAGTTCTCCTAGTTTGGATGTTTTGTCTGTTGGAGGAAGAAACTCTCCTGGTTAATCGAGCAAAGACACAATAACGTTTCTGAGTTTTTAAAAAAGTTTCATTTAACACTGAACCAGTAAATATCTGCTTCACGGTGTTTTAAATGTACCTTGAACCAGTTGAAAGAACCCCATCTTGATGTGCTCCTGGTCACGTTCTTTGTTTTTGGGGTTCTTGGAGTGGTGTCGCTTAAAAAAAAAAAAAAAGAAACATAAGTTTACAGTCCTGAATGCTTAGCTGGAGGTAAACATCAGTTACTGTTAATCTCTAGGATCTCACCTTTCCTGAGGAGCAGAAGGACTCTCCTCAGATTTCAGCTTCTGCACAGTTTGAAGAAGAAAATATGGTTAAATAAATGCATTTGTATAATTTACTGACATGCTTCTCTGTGTGCGTTTGTGTTCATGTGTATGGCATATGAACTTATACGTGTAATTTATGTTGCTTCTGCTTCAAAGTTGATAATAAATTTGTGTTAAACAAGTTGTAGGAAAAGTTTGATTGGTTAAAAATGTGCTTAAAAACTACAACAAATCAAACATACCTTAATGTGGTCAGAAAAGTGTTGTATCAGTCTCTTCTTTTCTCTTTTCTCTCCAGAGTTTCTCACTGGTTTTACTGGGACTGGAGCTGGTTACATGAGGGGAACCTGGGACTCTGGTGAGGAAATAAAAGCTGTTATTTCTGAAACCTAAAAGGATTATGGATCCACAATAAACCTGTACAATCCTAAAAATTAAACATATTTAAACTAAACTAAACCTTGAACACATAAAAAACAAACATATTTACATGGTTAATGACTGATCTTTTTAAACATTATATACATGAACTTGATCCTCAACAACTGTGTTTTCTCAACAAATGTGGAAACATCTTATTTCTTCCTGCTTAAAAGGTTAAAACCATTTTAAAAATGTCAGAATTAGGTCTGACTTTTACTTCACCCACGAACAATTGTTTATATTTTTAGAAAAGCTGTTAAAAATAAAACTTTCCAGCTCAAATATTAAAGTTCAGAAAACTGACAAGAAAAGAGAAACAACAGATTCAATATATATAGTTTGATGACCTTTTCTGAAAGTCGGTCTTCTGATCTGCCGCCACTTGTTTGCCTGTTATTTTCTGTTCAAAACAAAAATAATGTTAATTTGATAAAATAAATGTACCATGACAGCTGAAATAAAAACAACTTAAAAAGAAAACATTTGCAAAACATAGATGTGAAAGTTTGAACATTGTTGAATAGTTCAGTTCACAAGAATCACATTTAAAACACAAACCTTCAAGAAAACAAAGTAAAACAGCGAAACATACCTTTTCACGCGCAAACCGATTTTTAAGAAGTTTTGCTGTTTGCATGTTGAAATGTTAAATGTTGAATTGATTAAGTGATGATAAAAATGCTGTTTTCTGTTCAGAGTCTGAGGAGAAATGAAATTGTTTTCTTTGATGTGACAGAAGTCTGGATACAAGAACGCTGTTGTCGACCCTGTGATGTCACTATCACGGTCACCTGTCATTCAGGTTACTTAGCAACATAAGTGACATGTTTTAAATACCACTTTCTGGGATGTTTAATTAAGTCAAAAAACAAATGTCTCCATTTACAGCTGAGCAGAAACCACAATCCCACCACCACAGCTTGAACCAAGGCAACTGGACATACTTCTCTCTCTTGAAAACATTTCACCTTCCATCCAGTCAGTTTGAACCGACAACGTCTTCTTGATGGAAGGTGAAACGTCTTCATGAAAGAAAAGTTACTCTAAAGTACTCTAAAATGGACAAAAATCCAAACAGGCTCTGACATACTAGAAGACATACTTTCAGCTCAGCTGCCAGCAAAAAGTGTTGTCGTTTTATACGTCCAGACACCGATGTTACCTGAATATTGGTGCTACTCATTCACATATGTGCACATGATAGGTGCATGAGGCCTCTCAAGGAGAGGAGCATTACTGATTGTGCTTGACTGAGAGAGATGCTTTGTGAAGAACATGCAGGATTTTGAAAGTTGGATTTTTGTGGCAAACTATGTGTTTTTTCTAATGTAATTGTAGGAGCAGGAATGTCTTGCTCGGCCATTTGATCCTTAACGGAGAGAACTGAAGCAAAGATTTGTTTATGCACCACAAGGCGCGTCAGACAGATCCCTACCTTCCCTTCATGTGGCTGTTTGGGAGCCAAATGTGACCCTTACACTTTGTCAACAGAAAACTGCTTCGAACTTGGCATTTTTATATGCTGTTTGTTGACTTTGTCAGAGAAAAGTAGTGGTCTCACTGGGGCCGGCGAACATGACTGCAACTCTCCACTGTGCCAGTTAAAGTCGAGTCAAAAGAAGGGGTGACATAATTGTGGAAACCTATGCTTTCTTGGACCAAGGCAGTTCTGGCTCTTTTGTACATCAAGTTTGATGAAGAAGCTCAATATTTCAAGAGGAGGAACTAACATTCCTTTACGCACTATGGGCCAGGAAAAGCTTGTGAGAAGCTGCATTGTGTCAGATCTGGAAGTAGCGGGTCAGCCAGTCTTGCCACCCGGCATTTTCCAGAAGGAGGATTTGTATTCAGTACGGAGATGGAAGGAAGTACACTGCATGTCTGACCTGTTTTGGAAAAGATGGACGAAGGAATACTTGCCACAACTTCAAGAACGACAAAAATGGAACAAAATTAAGCGTAACTTCATTCCTGGCGATATTGTGCTCATTGTTGATGACTCAGCACCCGCAACTCCTGGGTCATGGGAAGAGTTGTTGAAGCTGATCAAGATAAAGGAGGACTCGTTCGACGTGTCAAGATCAAGACTAGGACGAGCTATGTGGACAGGCCTGTTACCAAGATTTGTCTGCTTCAAGAAGCTGACCCACCTGATGGTCACTTGATGACATGACTTCGTTGATGGATTTGTCTTTAGACCAGAAAGTAGGAACACTGGACATTTTTCTATGTTTAGTAAGTTATTACTCAGAAAGACATTTAAAAATAAAAAAAACCTCTAATGCAGAATTATGAAATGTGTATGCATATATTTATATACCAGCACTGAAAAATGATTTCATTATAAATGAATAATTATTATGTTAATAACAATTAAGGGCCGGCATTGTAGGAGCAGGAATGTCTGGCTCTGCCATTTGATGCAACAGGTGGGTGTGGTTTGGGTGTGTCACTGGGATTGAGTGATTGCTGATGGAAGCACCTGGATCTACTTGGGAAATGGGTGTATAAGTGGTGTTGGGTTGGTTTTGTTTGTGGTAAAATCAAAATAAATAAATGAGGACATCCTGAACAAAACTGTGGATCTTCTCAAGTTCACGTTTTGGTACAATTTCCAGACACCTAAAGATGCCACGTTCACCTTTCAAACAATTATACAAACGTATGAACAGCACATCAGCACATGGCCATCAGACCAGTCAAGAAGATGTTGTCTTCTGTGTCTAGAGATGAACGACTCTGGTGTGAAATGAACAACGAAAGACCTCCTGAAGGTGCTGAAACCAGCAAGAATATCGTTAATATCGTTATCGCAGCTGCGCTCGGGGACGAAGGTCAGAAGTTTTGGAAACATGTCCTGTGGTCATAAATTCAAGTATTTAGTCAGAATGATCATAGTTATGTTTGGATGGAACGAGAGCAAAGCTTTCAGGTCTCAGACCACCATCGTAGCTGCTAAACATGAGGCTGGGAGCTTCATGCTTTTGTGGCTCCTGCTGCAGCAGAAACTGGTGGAGTTTACAAAGTTGACAGCATCATAAGGAAACATTACATGGATATAATGAAGTAACATCTCAGGGCATCAGCCAAAAAGTTAAAGGTTATCGATCCTCCAAATGGATTATGACCCCAAACATACCTCCAAATTAGTTGCAAGGTGACAAACAAAGTTAAGGTGTCATGATGGCGGCTACAAAGCCGTGACCTCGACCCCAGAAACAAATCTGCAAGTTACTTCAAACAGATGAAAGGTGATTCTGCCAGATAACAACCAACCGTATATGAACCTCTGACTGAGGAAAATCATAAAACTATCATTTAAAACATATCTCAAATAACAAAGGTTCTGTAACCTACTTGACTTATAAATACAAAGGTTTGCTCATCTTCACTGTCAGACATGGACAGAAAAATAAAACTGTTTTATTTATTAAACTTCTGATTTGACTGGTAAAAGCTTGCAAGAAAAAAGTTCAGAATACGCCGTCAAACAAACAATATTAGAACAGGATGCAAACCTGACTGAGGATGTCGGTGGCATTCCTGGCTCTCATGAAGTCTGGGGGGTCTGGAGCCAAAGCCAACATTCCCTTGCCTTTAATCTCATGCTCCAGCGCCTTCTTGTACTCTCTCTGGAAAAGTGAAAAGTCCTTTTATTACAGTGCAACACATAAATGTGTTGGGAGCAGACTTCTGTGTTTGAGACAACAGGATTTCTCCTCATTCATGTGGAACAGGGCTGCAGGATTAATACTACTATGGGACCAGAGCAGGTCAGCAGAACTCAGGTCTGATTTCTTCACTGAAAACAACGTTTAGCAACCCTTCACACTTCTTTTGTCTCTAAAAATCTACCTCAAAGACATGCTGAGTTTATACTAAGTAACTTAAATCAAGAGCAACCTCCACCAAATTACCAAGTTATCTTTTATCAGACAATTACAAACATAAACTCATCTTTTAATATATTTAAAGCTGATTTATAAACTGAAGCACAGAACAAAATATTGGGAAAATTAAAAAGGGAGGGGGGGCAGTTAAGGTATGCCAATGATAACATTTTCAAAGTATTATAACACAGATGATGCTGGAAAATGAGTGATGTCCGTGAAGCAGGAACTGAAGTGTTTTTAGTGTGGTGATGAAGCAAAGTTAAGATGGAAGAAACTTGACCAAGAGCGGGATTAAGGGAAGTCACTGGGATGAGAGTGGGATGCAGCTTCCATCACCTCTCAGTTAGTCGTTCCTCACAGAGAATCTGAGTGGCATTCTTTGCTCTCAAAAGCTCCGGAGTTTCCTCCAGTACAGTCAGCCCTTTACCCTTCACTCCCTCCTCTAGATCCTTCCTGTACTCTTTCTACACGTCAGGAAAAAAACACAGAGACACTGTGGAGAAGGACACACAGGCAGGCCAGGCCAAGGCACACAGACAACACAGTGGGCAAGGTCTGGTGCCATTTAAGCTCAAAGTCACCAAATATCCAGAAAATCATTATTATATTTACCTAAAGTTTTCAACAGAAGAGGGAGATATTGACTGACTTCGGCAAGAATCCTAACAAAACACAAGTTGAAACACATTTGATGAAACATGAAAAACAATATCAGCATAACCAGCACACAAGTTAGTATTTGACTAAAAGCCTTTCTTTCATGCAAATACACAAGCAAAAAGAGGAGGTTTATAGTAAAATAAAGACTTGAAGATGTCGAAGGACACAGCACAGTTCAACAGCACTCAGAAACAGCAGAAAGAATCTGCAAAACGTGATAAATTCAAGGTGGATAAATGTTTCTGTAGTCAACCATGCAGGAACTAACATAACATTATACAGCTGGTCTTACAAAAGAACAAAAAGGAAGGAAAAACTTGTGAGATAAAAAAAAAAAAGTGACAAAAGAGGGACTGGGGTCATAATGTGTCTTAGTATGATTATAAAGAATGGGTGAGGTAAATGGGAGAGATTAAAGGGAGACGTTGTCCTTTAGTTACCTCACTGGCTATTTTGGTGGCATGTCTGACATGAATCATGGCAGGAGTGACCTCCAAGCCTGAGAGGTCCTTTCCCCTCATGTACTCCTCAAAGTCCTTCTTATAGTCTTTCTATTGTACGCAAAGATAAGACAAGGGACAGACAAAGCTCAGACAAGTAAGCAGTGCTGGTCACAGTGCAGTTACCTCATCTTTGTTTGCACCAGTTTCTCCACACTGACACTCATTTCTGCATATTTCATTCCATATTTGAGTCTGTGTGCACAATGTAGGACTTAAGAGACATTAATTATCCTAAATAAATACATGAACTGGAGGTATTTGACCTTGGTTCTGGTCTCCACTCGACGCTCCACAGATGAGACTAGATCAGACTGATACTTACCAGCTGTCACATCATCAGGAAACAACACACAAGCAACTGGGTGAGTCTCATTTCAAAACATTTTACACTGGCTTCTACTAGTTTCTGTTCTAAGCAGAGCTCAGTTAATAAACAGGATGTAATGATTACTCAGATTGAAATAGTAAATAAATAAATAAATGAATCACAAGACATTGTTAGCTAAAAAGATAATGGACCACAGCTTTGATGAAGTTGAATGACTTTAGAAGACGTGTAAAATGTTTTTATGAACTCCAGACACATTCTGTAAGTGTGATATAAACAACAGCCTTACATTGGACAAGCATATGAATAAATAAACAGGAGGTAACACAATACAAGCAGGAGGATGCACCTAAGAGTGTCTTGGATCCGGAGGGAGGCCTGCACCTGTAGCCACCTGCAGCATCACAGGGGTGCACAACAAAAGTATTTACCTGACTCTGCATGTGCTGGGCTTCCTTAGCAGTCACATATGTGGCTGTTTCAAAGTCCAGCATGGCTTTGCCCTTCTCCTTCTCATATTTCTCCTTGTATTTAACCTGCAACGGTGCACATAGTTCCATTATCCATCCACAAAGTTAGTAAGGCACTTTTTTGACATCTTCTCATGAAATGATTGTGAATAAAGAGGAATGTTTCTGAAAACAAAATTATTTCCAGCTTTACGAGCAACAGTCTATGTTGCACTGCAAATGCAGGTCCTACATATGCGTTTTGGAAAAACTGTGAGATGTAGCGCAGTTGTTTCAGGTCTGAAAGTAAGATTGAAATCTGCAGACAGATGTGAAAACATCTTTTCTTTATTATTATGCAACTCAGACATGTTTGAAAAATTAATAACCGTTTTAATAAACTTTCTTTTATGGACATTCATGGAAATTTGGTATCCCGAGGCCCCAGAGGGCCAAAATGGTTCACACCCTTTTCAATCAATCATATTTATTTGTATAGCAATGTTCATAAAAATAAAATTAAAATAAAATATTACAGCTTGTAATTCTTTAGTGAATCTTAAACATTGTTGTGTGAGATCTGCTGTTTGCTTTGACTCATTCAAAATGATTTAAGTGGAATTGTTTTATGCTGCTAAGCCACTCTCGTCCTTATTCAGCTATTCAGCCACAGAAATCATCAATAAATACAGCAGCACCCTCCACTATGTGACCACCTGCAGACCAGGCTTACATACATCCGTTTGACAGGACTTGTGAATGAACCCACAGCGGTGTGTTTGTCTGGGTGAAGTGTTTGTTGACCCCCTGAGTCTGAACCACTTACGTTGCTCTGAAGTTCAGAGGCCTCCTTGAGATGGAGCTGCTCTGGTGTGTCAGGAATCATGTGGTAGTGACCCTTACTCTCCTCAAATTTATTCTTGTAGCAGGACTACATGGGATTCCCAGTAAAGTAAGACAGTTCAGTACAGCAAATACGAAGGAAGAGCCAGTCTGGAGTTACTTTACTCCATTACATAGCACAAAAGGCTCATATTTGTCAGAGAAAACAAAAGATACTGACTAGAACGTATGGAAGAATCAACTGTAAACATCAATGGAGAAGGGTAAGGAGATGTTGGGTTAAGTGATTATTAATAAAAGACTACTTCTGTCCAATTCACAAAAGAAAAGTGAGACATTAGAAGTTATAAAAAGTTGCATTGTGAGTTGGTCCAGGTGAGAGGGGTAAAGGATCACTACCAGATGAGGTCAAGGGGTGATGAACATCTAGATGATGGTGTTTAATGGATAAATCTGCAGTCAGTGGATCACACTACAGTATGTTGACTGAAGGATACGAGCTCCGGGCTGTTTCAAGCCAGCCACACAAGGTGAACTGAAGCTGAACTGACTGAATGGGGAGAGAGGGAGGGTTATGGCTTAAAGAGAATCTTACGTCACGGACAGTTTCTGGTGCTCAGGCTGTGCTGCATGGACAGAGAGCTCAGACATGGTCACAGGTTTGTGGATCTTCTTCAGATCACCCTTGTACTTCACCTGTAGGTGATCAGAACAAAGCTATTTAAACAAATAGTTATTATCTGTTGTATTATATGATAATATATATATAATAATATAATTAAGAATAATAAAATAATAATAATAATATATATAAATAATAAGAATAATACTAATAATAATAATAAGAATAAAACGGTTTGTGTCACTCAGAATGAGACCAATCTGGACATATTGTGAAAGAGCATTGGTGGTCATGGATTCTCACAGAGGTACTTATAACATTCATCTGACTTTCAAGCTGCAAACATAAATTACAAAGCATCCACACCTCTGTCCTGTTGTGTCACAGAAACGAGTAGTTGTAAACATGTTACAAAAAGATTCATGAGCACCTACCTCACTAGCAGCTCAGTGGCTTCCTTCAAAGTCTTGTAAATCTTGCTCTCCTTCAGATCATGTTGTGTCTCTTTCCCTTCACCTCCTTATCGAACTTCTCCTTGTACGTCACCTACCCGGGGCAACATACATGTAAAAGTTAGTGGAGAAGTTCGGAAAATGAAGGAACACCAAAAGAGATGCAGATTTACCGACTTCTTAACAGTGGAACTTTAACAAGAGGAAACACATCGTTTACAGTTCACATTGATACAAACAGATTAAACTCAGATTCTTAACACGTAAATATACTTTTTTTTTATCACTTTGAACATGCTTGTATGAAATGTTAAGAATTGAATGCAACTTAATTCCTTTACCTTGCTCAATACAATAGAAATAA
>CM026200.1:22532157-22582157 GCA_014839995.1 Xenentodon cancila
GCAGACATGCATTCAACTGCCTGGAATCTTAAGATACTCTTTGGTATAAGGTGACTGCATCTGTGCGTCTATAATCTTTGTGGTTTTAAGTGAATTTATGGTTCAGCGCCAGTCCAATGTGAAGTAAGCTTTGTTGAACCAACCCGTGTATCAGCTGAAATGTGCTACCTGACATCTGCCTCTTGGCTGCGCCCACATCTGACCCAACGCGACAGCTGATTGGACAGAAGACAATGATGACACTGCATTCCTGCTGGTTTGTGGGCTTCACACATAGCTCATTTGAAATCTGTCCCAGAAGATCTTTATCCGCCCCAAATGTTTCTCCTGTGGTGACCGTGTGGACCTTAACTGTGTATCCATGCAAAAAAATAAAAAGCAGGACAAAGGTAAACAGATATATCTAATCATCGCAATTAGGATCATTCCTGTCAGCTAAGAATGAGAAGAAACGTTTGAGGATTTTCTTTCTGCTGCAAAAATGTGATCGTCATTCTGATGATTGCTGCTGAATTAGAGCAGAATTCTGTTGAAACGAAGCCGTGACAACGACAGCACCTTTCCTAAACTCCACACAGCTGTTCAATGCTGTGCAGTATAAAATGAAGCTACTTTTCTTTTCGTGCTCGGGAGTTGAGTGCATGTAGATGTTGAACCTTAAACCATAAAACCATAAAAGTCAGCTTTTTATCAGTTAATATACAAACTCACCTTCAAGTCTGAACCCCATCTTGCAGCTTCCTAAAAAGAAATAAAGAGGTATTATTTCATATTCATAAAAATGACATTCAGCACAAACAACTTGAGAAATGTATAAGAATAATTTGAGCTGCACAGACTCAATTACTATTATTTATTATTTCTGCAAAATAACAGCAGAAATCAAAATCATCTTGTGGTCAGGACAGCACCTATAAGAAGCTTTTGAGCTTCAGAGGTGAGCAGTCAGCTGTATCTCTGCTGGGGTTTCAAGCGTTTATTGTTTTAAAGTTGCTCTATGGATGCTACACCACCAAACAGGCAAGGCTGACTTTTTATTTCAGTAGGTGTTGAGAGTTTATTTCATAAACCAAGTGTTACTGTGCAGGTCTGTTGCACACTCCCAGGTGTGGTTGACCTTCAGCTGTTCTGTTGGCCTCATCTGACCGTAGAATAGTTTGGTAAACGGGACATTTTGCTGCTAAAACAAGTCCCAGCAGTTTGATGAGAAACAACTGTGCAAACAGAGGCCATGATGTTGTTTTGTTTTGTTTTTTTTGTTTTTTATAGAAGAAACTTTCTTTCTTTTCTTTTGTTTTTTGTTGTTTATTTAACAATTTCTCTTGGACACTGATATTTGGATAAACATGCTGGAACTCCTCTCCTGGGTGAAATTAAAGTTATCTTCAATAATTTTCCCTTGTGAATAACTTTTCTCAAAACAGAGTGATGGACTTCCTAAATGAGGTTCTTAAAGGTTGTTGCTGATGCCGTATCTCTTTGGCATTTAGTCAACGCATGCCTGAACGCTGAGCTGAACTGTTCCTTCCCTTGACCAGGACCAACGACCAAGACTTTCCCTGGACCCCCAAACCCCTGACAGGTCATCGCCCTCCTCCCTGCACCTGAAATTCACTGAGCAGATGATGGAGCCGGTAAACGCTGGACTCAGACCTCCCCCCCGGCCCACTGTCCCCCCGAAACATTCAGTTTAATTAAATCCAGGGACTCACCTGTTCTCAGCTGCATTTGAATAAAGCTTCAAATCTGCACTGATACTTTTAAGATTGAGTTTCAAAACCTAATCATATTTTAACTTTTGATTTTTTTCTGATCAAGACAAGTGGCATCTCACTCAAACTGCTGATGTCTTTCTGCTGTTGCTGCATAGAGAGCATTTCCATCCTCAGTAATGCATCTGTGTTTGATTTGTGGCTGTTCTGTCCCTCAGAGGCTCATGAAGACGGTCCAGGAAATCACTGGATGCTCTTCTTCCCACTCATGAAGCCGGTGTGGTTCTTAGTGCCTGATAGGGTTAAACTTTAACACATCTTTGTTTTATCTCATTGTTATTTTACGCACTGTATACTGCCCGTCTTATAAGATGATTGTACACGTCAGAAGATATCTTGTAGTTGTTGCTTATATTCATCTGATTTGTGACCTCCTTATTTTCAATAAAAACGAAAGCAGGACAGCAGAGAGCAGGTGGAGACAGAGACAGAGAGCAGCAGGAAACTTTACAGTCTGGTCATATTCAGTTTGCACTGATATATTTGTACAAAAAAAGAAAATGAAAAGGACAGATTCAAAAACAGCTGGACTGCAATAAAAATGTGAAATGCTGCTAAAATGTAAATTCATCAAGCTTTGTGTAATTTATATTCTGCCATACAGTATCTGCAATTTTTAGTGAAATGTGTTTTCAACTTCATTCATATATTATTTATTCTCTTGTTTTTATTTTTTTGTAAACTCTGCTGAGGATGCATTTATCTTGTCATGTACATGTCACAATAAAAGGAAAGATATTCTGATGATGACTGTGCAGCTGCCTCTTCAAAGCTGTGTGTTGTATAAGTCAAGTATTTGTATCTGTGTGTGATTTTGAACCATAATCTCATAAGAAATGAAGTAAGACTGTAGACTTTCTGAAACAGGCTCGTGTTGGCTAAAGCTGTTTTAGATTACATCACGCGCACACACGCACGCACATGCACACGGACACAGAGCCAGCGTTTGAACATACTTGCCAGGTAAATACACACGTAACCAGAAAAAAGCACAAACGACGTGTTTTCATTATTAAAACATTCGGTGGATTCTTACCTTTTCCGTGGGGCTGACGTGGTGGAGACGGACAATAAAGCTGCTGACAGACGCAAGTCTCAAACGAGCTCGTCCGGTTACTTTCGTTTTCCAGCACAAGAGGAGCAAAGTGAAACCACTTGGAGGACTGAACCACGTGTTTTATAGGACATCTACTAGCCAGAAAACACGTTTTACTTTGGGGCTGCTGGACTCCTAATAACGTGGTATAGCGTCTGAAATCAAAAGTGAAAGTATAAAAAAAACACCACCTTGTTCTCATTCTGCAGCTTCAGTCAGGTTTTCTCAGCAGCAGCACAGCAATGATAGAAATACACATTTATGCAAAGTCTAGCACTAAATGGATATTTTATACATAAAACATGCATTGAATTTTACATTCTGTGATACACAAAAGGCATTAAGTTATTTTTAATGATTTGTAAAACCTAATTTCTTGCATGTGCAGTACTGAAACAGGAGATGGGTGGAAAGAGAGAATGCTGAGTTATGGGCCAAAAGCCCAACTAAAACAGCTGCTGGCTGAATGAGAAATGTGTGTGTGTGTGTGTGTGTGTGTGTGTGTGTGTGTGCGTGTGTGTGTGTGTGTAATGCTGTATGTATGTGTGCGTGTGTGTGTATGCATGTATGTATGTGTGTGTGTGTATGTATGTATGTATGAATACATACATACATACAGCTGTGACAACGTCTTTTTTCTGTATAAAAAGGACGTCTACACTGGGTTATAAGGAGTGTTGTGTCAAAACACAGAACGTTCCAGCTTGTACCCTCTTTACCTGTCTTCCTTGGCCTATAAGTTTCCTGTGTATGTGTAGTTTCCTGTCTCATATCTGACTACGCTGCAAAAAAAAAGAAAAGTCAGTAGAACTTAAAATTGTAAGGCAACAAACTTCAGGAAAATTTTGAGTTGAGGACCTAAACTTAACATTTTAAGTTTTGCGTTGGAGTTTGCTAACTCATTTTTCTACGTTTTTCTAACTCAGTTGTAGGTTGTATGAATTTTAAAGTTCAAGTTGGATTAACTTTGAATCCTAACTTTGTCCAACTCAGATGTAAGTTACAGTGACCTAAAACGTCATGTAATCCAAACTCTGAATCTCAACTTTCCCAACTCAGGCATAATATGTAAAGACTTAATTTTTTAAGTTGTAACAACTGTAAATCCCAATTATTGGTAACTCAACTGTAGGTTGCAGTAACTTAAAATTTAACATTATATGAAGTTTTAATGTTGACTTTTTTTCAATTCCGTTGTAAAATCATACATACATTAAATTTCACATGACTATACATTTGAATCACAACTTTAGGTAAAAGCTGTAAGTTACTGTCACCTTTTAACAAATTCCTAACAAATTTTACAATGTAATATGATTTAATTCCCTGAGGTTTAAATCGTTTGGTTGCAAGTAATGTATACATATTAATTGTTTTAATTTTATACATTAACTAAAAAAAATACAATGCACACCTACAGTTAATAAAACTATAGCTTATCAACGATGACCAAAAAATTCCAAACAAACAAAAAAATTAAATTGCAGCTTAAAACATTTAAAAAACTTTATTCTTTTTATGAGTGTCTGTGGCATTTCTTCACGCAGAAAAATGCTGCATCTCTAACAACAATTACAACTTGTTGTATTTTGAAAAAAACACAACAGATTACACCTTAATTCTGATGTAAGTGTATAAAAACAAGCCTGATATACAAATGGTGATCAAGCTGAACAAAATACTGTAGTATGACAGTGAAAATGCTCGAAGTGTGAAACAACTACTCAAGCAGCTATACAACATGCCATCAGCTGATACACAATAACGTGAAATGACAGGACACAGAGGTGGATAACGAGCTGAAAAGCACCAGCCAAAATACTAACCTCATAGAAGTAAACATTTTGAACCTTGAGATTACTTTAACAAGAATGTAACTTTTTTTTGACAGTTTACAGTTACATATTTTAATCAAAAAAAAATGTTTTTTTCTTTATAAAAGTGTTTAGATTATAAAAAAGAATGTTAAAACTGGTCTAAAACTGAGGAACATCCTCACACTACAACAGAAAAAAACTGCACAGTGTATGAACACACAACAACTGTGTGTTGTTAGGGTCACTCAGAAAGTTTGTTTTTAAGAGATCTTACCCTTGCAGAGAGATCTGTTCCAAGTCCCATAAAAATCTTCTGAACAGTTTCAAACGTATACCTCAGATCTTTAAGGTACTGAAGGTTTAAAGCATAGATCAGCCCAAGCAGGTAGGCAAAAGCTGTTGGCAGTTCAGGGAGGTCCTGAAGGACGACGGTTTCTTCCACAACAACAGAAAGATCAATGATATTTGCAGCTGGTGAAGTACCATCGTCTTCCAACACAGTGAGGATACCCATAGCGAGACCTTTTGTCTGCTCCTCCTCTCGGTCAGTGTCCTTGCGCACAGAAAAAAAAAATCTAACTGAAAAATATTCATGTAAACCAGCTTTGATATTAAACACTTCCACTTTAAACCCTGAAATCAAAAGGCTATGTATACAATAAGTCCCATAAATTTCATCACTACAACTTTTTAAGGATCTAGGGATCAGTAAAAACCAAATACACTGAACAGTAAACTAAAAAACAGTATACATTTGACAAAAAAGAGGGAATATAGAGTAAATACATTACATGTTCACAGTTTTTTCTAATAACTTACAAAGCAGGTCCTGAAGAGCTTCTCATGACTGTCACGAAGATACAAGGGAAGACCCTTCAAAGCAGCAGTTTGTCGATGTATTGTGATGTCAGTTGTCTGCAAGAGGTGCAGCAAACATTAGGAGACAGACATGTTAAACACAATGCTAACAAAATAAACATGAAATTATATTCTGAAAATGTCACCATGTCATATTTTACCAAAAAATTGTTTGGCTTTTTTTGTCAAAGTGACTAAACATAACTGCAGAGCACTGCATTCAGAAAACAAGGTAACAATGTAGATCTTAAGCAGAGTTGTATGTGTGTGTGTGTGTGTGTGTGTGTATATATATATATATATATATATATATATATATATATATATATATATATATATATATATATATATATATATATAGTCGCTACGTCCGACTACAGAGTTTCTTTGTGGCCATTACTATATACATATATATATATATATATATATATATATATATATATATATATATATATATATATATATATATATATTTCCATTAATGTATAAATGTGTAACATCACAAAAAAGTTTATTAAAAACAAGTTTTATTGTATCATTCTGCCATCCTCTATTTTCTGCACATCTAGATGCATTCTAGAGGATTAAGTTTACATTAAGTTTATATTAAAACCATTGCTATTAAAAAACAACTACTTTATTGCTTTTCATGAAAAGAAAAAAATGTTCATCCAATCTATAATGGATTCAGATAATGAGATGATAAAATCTAAATGTCACCTGTTCATCCAGTCTGTTAAGAAGTTGTTCCATCGCAGCTGGAAAGCTGTCCTCCTTGCCCGATAGAGTCTAAGGAGCCTGGATGTGTGCTGAGTAAGACCTGCTCTGAAGTTCTCCATCAGGTTTTTGTTGGTTATTCGATGGAACTCGTCCCTGATCTGTTTAAAAATACAACCAGCATTTTTTTTTTTTACGTTACAAGATATACAACCTGAAATTTGCCAACAACTCATTACAAATCATTTTTATAATATATATTAATTGTTTGACTCCTTACCTCTCCTCCGCTAAACAAAGCAGGCCAGCGTTCCATAACCTGACTTACAGAAACATATACAAATGTTTTTCTTGAACTCCTATCATAAAACAACTCAGTTGGTTCAACTATGGAGAAGTGTTCTTTGAAGTATTTATTTCGCCTATAGTGAGTTGATAATGTACCTTTTTCTGATGTTGCAACAAGTATTGGATTTGTTGTAATCACAATATTAATTATCTCTTGAACAACATCTTCCTCAACTTCAATATTATGCTTTGCAAAGACTTCTTTAAGGACTGCAAGTGTGTTAAGCTTGGAAAATGACAAAATATAATTGAATTCTTCTATGATTGTCTGTATTGCATGTTGAGACACGTGTAACAGACATTGCATACGAAAAAAAAGCAATGCTAAACGATGTTCTAGGATTTCGGATTCAGCATCCTTTGTACAATTAGTTTAATTTGTATCTGTGGAAGTAAATGTTGAGCAACTGCTCAATGCAACTGGTCCAGGTTCAATTGTATTTTCATGCTGATCTGTGTTATCAGATAGAAGATGATCAACTACCCTCAGAGATCTCTTAAAATCTCTTAGTTTATCATTTTATGCATGTTTGATGTATGCCCTGTGAAACTGTTAAGACGATATGTTTCAAAGCTGCAGCCTAAAAAGGGGCAATGCACAACCTCTTTGTTTTTAAGGTGTTGATGCCAATGAATTAATATTTGCTTTTTACAATTAAAGTCACTGAAGTCACACAGCCAGCAATTAAATGTTAAGTTCTCTTGTCTTTGGTTGGTCCTGTGTAATCTTGAAAGGTGAGATTTCAAAGCACCAATTGTCTTAAAAGTGCACAAGCAGTCTTCATAGATGCATGACCAGGTAGTACCTCTGTGATGTAGACGGTAGTGCTTCAGGAGAAATGTTTCATTGGCATGGGTGAATTTACAGTATTTACACTGCATTCATTTCAATCTAAAACACAAAATGTATAACACAGTGTAAATTATCAAAATAGGTCATACAAATTTCAAACATGTTTATTTAAAACATTTTCATTCCGTTCATTTCAGTTCAGAACGCTGTGGTTAGCCAGATTTTATCAAATGTACAATATACTGCCTCGGTGATATTTTCACTTTAACAACAACAACAACAACAACAACAACCACAACAACAACAAGCCGTTTAAGTTGAACCTGAGATCTTACCTCTGCTGACGACTCAGAATCTACCGATGCTTTGCATGTGCCTGACGCGATGTCGCGGCCTCTGCTACCGGTGTGTGACTCGGAGTCTGTCGGTGTCCAGGCCTACTTGTAGCCCGTGGCAACCCTTTGTCTGTCGATGATTAGCTGTGAAACTAAAAACCGTATTTTCAACTATATTTTCCTGAGAGGGAAAAGTGAGATGACACAAGGTTGAAATCTCCCTATAAACCGTACATAGTAAATTTATTTAATATCTGTACCAAACTTTAGCTGTTGTCGCCAGAAAATTAGCCATTAGCATTGTTACTTAGCATTTTATATACATCATTTATATACATTCGTGCCGATTGGAAACATAACTATTATTGTGGGTACTAATATAAATGATTTAAACTTACGAACATAGTAAGCAGTCAGGGTATATAATAATTATTATATATAATAATAAATAATAATAAAGTTGAACTTTTTACGTGTCACTCACTGTAAGCTAACACATACACACACATAAATATATATTGAATGCATTCCAATATATATCTCATTAAATAAGAGTTAAAACTTACCTGCGAATGCTTCTTGATAAACCACACACTCATTCCACAAAGCCAACTCCAAAAGTTGGCTTCCCGCGTTTCACAACAAAACAAGAAAAGTTCACAGAACTATCTCACACTATAATGAACTGCAACTTAGATGTAGAAGTACAGACAACTCAATAAATTATGTTGAATTGTACAACTACCGTAATTTGCTGAACGCACTCAAATTGTTGCATTTGATTAGTAGAACTTACATTATAGAGTTATTACAACTTGAAAGATTTTGTCAAGTCAAAAAAAGTTGGTTTGATTACATTGTATCTGACTACCGGTACTCAGACTCACTTTGATGACTCTGCCGACTGTGTGACTCTCAGCTGTACAGCTTAATATACTTTGTTAAATGGAGCTCTCTCATACCGTATTTTGTTAAATACCTATTTCACTTCCACAACAGGAGTTTGAAGGTGTAAATCATCTTATACAAAAAAAAGTACATTAAAATGCTAACATTGGACCTCAGACACAGAAGAAAAAAAAGACATTTTAAGATGAAGAGGATTTCATGTTCCTGCTTTTACAAGTTCAAACACTCACTTCAGTTTTCTTTTTTTTTCTACAGTCAGCAAGGGATAAAAAGATCATTCTGGTTTTGAGATGTTGACTTCTCAATCATTAGGAGAAAGTGGTCTGAGACCTTTAGGAATGTTGTCCTGGAAGTTCATGTTCTCTTCCACAATAATATAATTACATAATAATAGTATAATATTATTATTATATTTAGCTTCATAACATCTGTGAGAGAAATATTATATTCACATAGAACTAGTTTGAATCACCTATCCTACTAAGCAGTTTAAACATTGTCTGAACTTAATCCCACCCTAAGTGAGTAATCTTCAGGTACAAGCCTGTTCTTTGTCTTTGACTGTGTAGCCGTTAATTTTATGACAGAGAGAACAGAGTCCTCTGTTTCCCATTTATGACAGAGACAACAGACTTTTTTGTTTCCCGTGCTCTTAGATTTAACACCTTGATAAGGCATCTGCCTTCCTCCTCTTTAAGTCTGATAAGCAGTAAGGGGGTCTTGCAGGAGTGCTCTGTCTTTTAGGGGGCCATATAGTTGTGACCCATGTGATGTTTCCTGGTTCAGAACATATAAATAGTTCTCTCCTCTTCTCCATGGCAGAACTCTCCTAGTGAGACTTCTCTGCATGTCTGATCAACGTGTATCCTTTAAATAAACCTTTGTGTTAAACTTGAAACTGTTTGCTCTCTCATTGGATTCCAGTAAATTTCCGCCACATCATCTTAAAACATTTTCAGTCTAATCTATCTCCAATGTCTTCATTAGTGTTTTTTTCATGTATGTAAATAAATATAGTTTTATAACTCTATTTTTCAGTGTTTTGCAGATAAATTTTCTCCTCAAAGCTCCTGTGCCATATGCAACCTTTTCTTACACTTTTTTCATGGACTGTCTCTTCTACAGATGGTGAAGGGTTGTAGCCATGAGCAGAATAGAAACATTGAACTGTGAGGTTGTTTATAAAACAAAACAGTTCATGCTGTACAAAAAACTTTATTCTTTTTCCACAAAACTCTTACATTATGACACATATCATCGATAGTCCTTACAGTCCTCATCTAATTATGTGGTACCAAGTTCATTATGTGATATAGAAGTTTGTGAATATGTTGTCTTTGCCAAACAAGATGTGATTTTTTTTAAACAAACATAGTAATCACTCTGCACATCACCTCTGCTGATTTCATGTTATACAATATTTAGGTGGCATAAAAATAGATGGAAATATTTTTAATACTTTTATTTTTCAGTTTTTGTCAATAACCACATAGACAGCAAGACAGTACATGGAAATAGACATAAGCAAAAACAGACAAACAGAGGGAAACAAACCTCTAAATCCCAACAATACAAACAAAAAGACGGCTAACACGTTTCGGGCACATCAAAGTGTTTCCATCATAGTCCAGTAGCAGTGCGGGAGTCTTAACTTAAATGGGCAATAAGGTGAGTAAATAGGATATAGTAGAGTTGCACGTCTAGAGGAATGCTCTCGTCATGATGGCAGAGATATTCACATTAATATAGCCAAGGAATGGCCTCCAGGTTTTCTCAAAATTGTCCGTTTGGGAGTGTGAGAGACAAGTCAGGCGATCCAGAGGGATGTACTCCATTATTGTCCTCTGCCACCCTGAGACCGAAGGGGTTTTGTCCGAGATCCAGTTCTGAAGGATATTTTTCCTCGCACAGAATGTCAGGATATTATAAAGCCTTTTATGATATATGTTAGTAATCCCACGGCTGGGGAGACCAAGAACCAAAGAGACAGGGTCAAACTTCAGGTCCCTTTTCAGGATTTTTCGCATTTCAAGTAGAACATTCCTCTAGTAATTCTGTATCTTGATACAAGACCAAAAATAATGAGTGAGATCGCCAATCTCCGTCCTACACTTGAGGCATTGTGGGGAGACATCCCCTCGGTATCTGGAGAGGCGGCTTGGGGCGACATGTGCTCGATGCAGTATCATTGTCCACTGACGACGCCATCTCCACTGCCCTCCACACAGCCCTCACACATATGGACACCAGAAACGCTTATGTGAGAATGCTTTTCATCGACTTCAGTTCAGCATTCAACACCATCATCCCCCAGCAGCTCGTTCACAAACTGGACCAGCTGGGGATCAACACCTCAATGTGCAACTGGCTGCTGGACTTCCTGACTGGGAGACCACAGGCAGTACGGGTCGGCAGCAACACATCCAGCACCATCACACTGAGCACAGGGGCCCCCAGGGATGTGTGCTGAGCCCCCTCCTCTTCACCCTGCTGACCCACGACTGCACACCGATTCACAGCTCCAACCTCTTCGTAAAGTTTGCGGACGACACGACTGTGGTGGGTCTCATCAACAACAACGATGAGTCAAACTACAGGAGCGAAGTGAGCCGCCTGGCTGAGAGGTGCAGCGACAACAATCTCTCCCTGAATGTGGAGAAGACCAAGGAGATTGTTGCTGACTTCAGGAGACAACACACCCAGCATGCTCCTCTGACCATCAACGGTGCCACTGTGGAGAGGGTGAGCAGCACCAAGTTCCTGGGTGTCCACATCTCAGAGGACCTCTCCTGGACTGTTAACACCGCATCACTCGCCAAGAAGGCACAGCAGCGTCTCTACTTCCTCCACAAACTGCGAAGAGCCAGATCCCCGGCCCCCATCAGGTACACCTTCTACAGAGGCACCATCGAGAGCATCCTGACCAGCTGCATCACCGTGTGGTACGGATCCTGCACCGCAACCTGCCGCAAGTCTCTCCAACGTGTCGTGAGAGCAGCTGAGAAGATCGTTGGTGTCTCGTTCCCCTCACTTCAGGACATTTACAGCAGCCGTCTGATTCGCAAAGCCCTCAGCATTGTGAGAGACCCCACCCACCCGTCACACAGCCTCTTCAGTCTGCTGCCATCAGGGAGGAGGCTGCGGACCCTCCAGGCCAGAACCAGCCGACTGAAGGACAGCTTCATCCACCAGGCCGTCAGGACGCTGAACACTCTCCCAGCTCTTCCACCTTTTCCCGCCTTGCCCCCCCCTCACTCACTCTGACCTCTGTATCTGCACCAGGAACTTTTGGCAGAACTGGACCGCCTACTTTGCACCAGGTCACTTTAACCAGACTGATAAGATGAACACCTGCAGGGCCATCACAAACTTTAAAAACTGTTGTACATTTCACCATCATTATTACAATCCAGTTCATCATAACAATAATGTCTATCATCATAAGGCCATTTCATTGTTTTTACTGTAATTTTATTGCCTTTAGCTCCTAAACCCAACAATATACTATAACCTGTTTCTTTTTAATTTGCACTTTGTGTTTAAAATGTATTTATTGTGTAGCACCGAGGGTTTGAGGGTAACGCAATTTCGATTCTCTGTATGTGTCTCACATGTGGTAGAATTGACAATAAACTTGACTCTGATTAGTTGTATTGCTCTTGTCCGATTACAGACTGTTATTTTTCTTGCATTTTCCCAAATATCGTCCCACATCTCCTCAGTTACCGCCACACCAAGTTCCCTCTCCCAGACCCCTTCAACCCGTACCCGGGAACTAGCATAAGAACAGTTCCTCAAGGCGGCATAAAAGGTTCTCATGGAGGCGACCCCCTGACGGAGAAGCACCAGTTTCTCCATCTGTGTGACCCTCACGTCAGCCGGCAGTGAAGTATCTTTGAGAATAAAGTTTCTGACCTGAAAGTACCGGAACAAATCGTTTTTCGATACATCATATTTGTCACTAATTTGGTTGAAAGACATAAGGGTGGGGCCAGTGAATAAATCCCCCAAACAACCGATTCCCTTAGCTGACCAGTTTTTGAATGCCACATCCAAAGTACCAGGAAGGAAATCAGGATTACCAGTAATTGGAGTGAGAGCCGAGGTAGACCCCAATCTGCCCTCCATCTGCTGTGTAAGTCTCCATGCTCTAACTGCGTTGACGGTGACTGGGTTGCTGCAAAGGTTTTTAATACATTTTAGCTTTTTGATAAAAAGCAGAGTAGTAAGAGGACAGGCCGAGAGGGACTTCTCAACATCCAGCCAAATTGAGGAAGGATCATCTCCAATCCAATCCGCTATGTATCTCAGGTGGGCGCACACCTGGTATCTCCTGATATCAGGGAAGTCCAGACCACCCCAAGCGCGTGGTAGCTGCAAGGTAGACAACCTGATCCGCGATTTCTTTTTACGCCAAATGAAGCTGCTAAACCAGCCATTTAATTTTTTCAGCGTTTTGTTATTGAACAGAATGGGAATCATTTGTATTGTGTATAGTAGGCATGGGAGGATAGTCATTTTCAGGAGGGAGGCCCGGCCCACCCAAGATAGAGGGAGATGGTTCCACCTCTCCAGATCTAGCTTTATTCTATCGAATAATTGGTCGAAGTTGGTTCGAAATAACTGATTAAATTTAGGTGTAATATATATATACCTAGATACATTAAACCTGCAGGGGACCATTTAAAAGGAAAAGGGTTGGGACTGTCAGGTGGTTGTTGCCAAATACCGAGGGGCATTGTGTCACGATCCACGGACGACTCAGACAACGGATAGTCTTAAAGATATTTATTTCCAAATCCGCTCTCGGGGAGATTCCCCGACAGTTCCGAACAGCCGACGTAGGATACGAGACGTCCTGGATCAGAAAGCCAAAGTCCTCCGTCCGGATCCAGAAACGGAAGATCGAATACAATCACCGATAGAATCGAGGTCAGACAGTCAGGATTCCAAGGCCCGTGACATCCAAAACAATCCAATAGGGAGTAGGCAGAGACGAGGTCAGGCAGAACAGGATTCGAAAACCATGAAATCCAAAACACTTCCGATAGGGGGTAGGCTGAGACCAGGTCAGACAGAACAGGAGTCGAAACCATGAAATCCAAAACACTTCCTATAGGGATGAGGCAGAGACGAGGTCAGACAGAATAAGATTCAAAAAACCAGAAACTATGACGCAAGAGAACAAGGGCTTGAAGCGAACAACGTGAAAACAAAGACGATCTGGCAGAGGTGAGGTGAATCTCTGCAGACTAAATGCAGGAGGAACCAGGTGTGAGTGATCTTCATCAGGTGGTGTGTTTGCTGGCGGCTCGGATCTTGGAGTTCCGATCTGTGACAGAACCCCCCTCACAAGGGTCGGCTCTTGACGACCCACCAGGTTGATCAGGGTGAGCTTGGTGAAAACGGGTCACCATACTCCGGTCCAGGAACCGATGGGCCGGTACCCAGGAACGTTCCTCGGGACCGTAACCCAACCAGTCCACCAGATACTGGACGGAACGTCCCACCCGCCGAGAGCGCAGAATGCGCTTTACAGTGTACACCGGCCCGCCACCAACAAACCGGGCGGGTGGAGGGGGTCTGGAGGCGGGCATCAAAGGGCAAGTAAAGACGGGCTTGACTCTGGAGACATGAAAGGTGGGGTGGGTCCTGAGCGAACGAGGTAACTGAAGGCGAACTGCTACCGGGTTTATCACCTTGGAGATGGGGAAAGGACCCACAAAGCGGGGTGCCAGCTTCCGGCTGTCCACCCTGAGGGGTAAGTCCTTCGTGGAGAGCCACACCTTATCCCCCACTCTGTATACCGGGGCCTCCGAACGATGGCGGTTAGCCGTTCGGGCATATCTTTGAGCCGTCTGCAGAAGCATGCACCGAGCCCGCCGCCACATCCGCTGACATCGACGTGCTGACGCCCCAGCCGACGGGACTGTAGCAGCGCCTTCCTGCGAGGAAAACATCGGAGGTTGGTAACCATAAACAACTTGAAAGGGAGATAGACCCGTGGCAGAGGAAGGTAAGGAGTTGTGGGCATATTCGATCCAAGTAAGCTGTCGATCCCAGGAGGATGGGTTTCCCGAGCAAAGGCAGCGCAGGCCCGTCTCCAACACCTGGTTGAGCCGCTCAGTCTGTCCATCCGACTGGGGATGGAAACCGGAGGATAGGCTGATTTGAATCCCCAAGAGCCTACAAAACTCTGACCAACAGCGGGACGTGAATTGGGGTCCACGGTCAGACACAATGTCCTGAGGCAATCCATGCAATCGAAAAACATTGGTACTTACAATCTCCCCCATCTCCTTGGCCGTCGGTAGTTTGTTTAACGCCACAAAATGTGTCATTTTGGAGAACCTGTCCACAATAGTCAATACCACCCTCTTCCCATTTGAGGGTGGAAGACCTGTAACGAAGTCCATGGAGATGTGAGACCAAGGGCGCCGGGGAATGGACAATGGGTGAAGGAGTCCCGCGGGGCGACGACAGGAAGTCTTGGCACTGGAACACACGGGGCACGCCGCCACAAACTGGCGAACGTCCTTCTGGAACAAAGGCCACCAAAAACGCTGAGCCACCAGATGAACAGTACGAGACACCCCGGGGTGACAAGCAAACTTGGAGGAATGACACAGAACTAAAACTTTTGACCGCAATTGTGGAGGCACGTAGAGTCTCCCTGCCGGACACTTGCCTGGCATCTCGACAGGTTGAGCACGGAACACCTCCTCCTCTACCTCGGTCTTGGCAGCACACAACCTGACGGAGGAAGGCAGAATATAGTCCTCTGGCTCAGTCTCACCTGACGTCGGAGAATCCCTTTGTCTGGACAGGGCATCCGGTTTGGCGTTCTTGGGGCCTGGTCGATACGTCAAAGAGAAGTCAAACCGATTAAAAAACAGGGCCCACCTGGCCTGGCGAGGGTTGAGTCTCTTGGCCGACCTCAAATATTCCAGGTTTCTGTGATCAGTCCAAACAAGGAAAGGTTGCGACGCCCCCTCTAGCCAGTGTCGCCACTCTTCCAAAGCTACTTTAACTGCCAGGAGCTCTCGGTCCCCTATAGTGTAGTTCCTCTCTGCTGGGGACAGTAGCCTGGAATAATAAGCACAAGGATGAACACGGGAATCATCAGGATATCGTTGCGACAGAATGGCCCCCAACCCTGATGCGGAGGCATCCACCTCCACAATGAACTGCAATTGAGGGTCTGGCATGCGAAGAATGGGGGCAGAGACAAAACGGTGTTTAAGGGTAGAGAACGCCTCCTCCGCTGCAGGGGACCATCGAAAAGGCGACTTGACGGATGTCAAGGCATGTAGTGGTGCCGTGATGGTACTGTAGTTGCCAATAAATCTGCGATAAAAATTGGCAAATCCCAGGAAGCGTTGCAATTGTTTACGACTCTCCGGCCGTGGCCAGTCCTTGACTGCAGAAATCTTCTCCGGATCCATCTCATAACTACCTGGTGTGATGATGAACCCCAGGAAAGAGACCTTAGAACTGTGGAACTCGCACTTCTCTGCCTTGACAAATAACCGGTGTTGCCACAGACGTCGGAGAACTGACCTGACATGAAGCTTATGCTCTGCCAAAGTCCGAGAGAAGATAAGGATATCGTCCAGGTAGACAAAAACAAACGTGTTGAGCATGTCCCGAAGGACCTCGTTCACCATCCCCTGGAAAACAGCTGGAGCGTTGGTTAGACCGAAAGGCATGACTAGATATTCATAATGTCCGGTGGGTGTGTTAAAGGCAGTTTTCCACTCATCTCCCTCCCTGATCCGAACCAGATGATAGGCATTACGGAGATCCAACTTAGTGAAAACTGTGGCCTGCTGCAGTTGATCCAAGGCCGTGGAGATGAGTGGCAGGGGATATCTATTTCGGACAGTGATCTCATTAAGCCCTCTATAGTCAATGCATGGGCGTAGAGAACCATCCTTCTTCCCAACAAAAAAAAACCCCGCTCCCGCAGGAGAAGACGACGGACGGATGATTCCCGCAGCCAGCGAGCTCTTGATGTATGTGTTCATGGCCGCTCGTTCAGGTTCCGAAAGGGAATACAGTCGCCCTCGGGGTGGTGTGGTACCTGGGAGCAGGTCAATAGCACAGTCAAATGATCGATGAGGAGGAAGCGAACCGGCACGATCCCGATTGAACACCTCCTTGAGGTCATGGTACTTCGCAGGAACTGCGGAGAGGTTTGGATAGGTCTCTGCTGTGCCGGAGGACGGGGCGGGTGGAGTTTCATGATGGGCCCGTAGACAAGTGGTTAAACAGTTGACGCTCCACTCGAGTATCTTGCCCTCTCGCCAGCTGATGTATGGATTATGCGTCTGAAGCCATGTGTGTCCTAAGATGAGTGGAAGTTGCGGTGAGGAGATAACGTAGAACCCAAGCTTCTCCTGGTGACCCCCTTCCATCGTCATCAGTACAGGTTCGGTCCTTTGCCTGACGTTATGAATTACATGATTATCGAGAGCGCGTACCGATATAGGATTGTCCAAATCAGAAAGACTCAAACCCAATCGCTGGGCTAATTCTAAGTCCATAAAATCAGAATCTGCCCCGGAGTCAATGAATACTGGGACCCTATGTTCGGAGTCTCCCATCAAGGCATAGAGGACTGGTCGTGAAGGAGAAGCATCAGAGAAGGATCGGCTCAGTAGTCTCCTTCTATTCCCTACTGAGCCTGGCCCTTTTACTGAACAGGTGCTTATTCCGTGACCTGCCCCACCGCAGTAGAAGCATAGGTGCCTCCGCCTTCTTCTCTCACGCTCGTCTTGCGTGATTCGGGATCTTCCAATCTGCATGGGTTCGGTATCTTCCAGAGAAGCAGGAACCGTTCTACCCGTTGTCTCTCTGGGATAACCCCAGGAACCTCTCTCCTGCCGTCGTTCCCAGAACCGGGAGTCAATGCGGCGGGCGAGATCTATGAGTCCATTCAAGTCTCTAGGGGTCTCTCGTGCTGCTAGTTCGTCTTTAATATGATTCGAGAGTCCTTGATAAAAAACATCCCATAGAGCCTCCGCGTTCCATCGGCTATCCGCCGCCAGCGTGCGAAATTGTATAACATAGTCTGTAATCCCGCGATTACCCTGCTTTATGTGGAACAGCGTTCGGGCTGCCTCTCTCTCTGGCCGGACCTGGTCAAAAACGCAACGCAACTCCGCTGAGAACCCCTCAAGAGTCTGGCAGATTGGGGAGGAACGTTCCCATTCAGCGGTTCCCCACAGTCTCGCTCTCCCCTTCAGCAGAGAGATGACATAAGCTACCTTGGCCCTCTCTGACGGGAAAGCGGACGGCTGTAGTTCGAACAGTAAAGAGCATTGGACCAAAAAGGCCCTGCACTGCCCCGGTTCTCCTCCGTATCTCTCCGGAGCGTCGACCCGAGGCTCTCGAGACGCTTGTGGGTAGTTCATGGTAGTTACTGGTGGAGGTTGCTGGACGGGTGGATGAGGAGTTGGATCTGCGAGTCTCTGCATGATCTGGTGAATTCCCTCGGCGAGAGCGGCCATCTGCGCCCTCTGCTGGGTAAACGCCAACTCAACCCCTGATCTCCACTCCTGATCCTTTGCTGGATCCATGTGGCCAGATCGTTCTGTCACGATCCACGGACGACTCAGACAACGGATAGTCTTAAAGATATTTATTTCCAAATCCGCTCTCGGGGAGATTCCCCGACAGTTCCGAACAGCCGACGTAGGATACGAGACGTCCTGGATCAGAAAGCCAAAGTCCTCCGTCCGGATCCAGAAACGGAAGATCGAATACAATCACCGATAGAATCGAGGGCAGACAGTCAGGATTCCAAGGCCCGTGACATCCAAAACACGTCCAATAGGGAGTAGGCAGAGACGAGGTCAGGCAGAACAGGATTCGAAAACCATGAAATCCAAAACACTTCCGATAGGGGGTAGGCTGAGACCAGGTCAGACAGAACAGGAGTCGAAACCATGAAATCCAAAACACTTCCTATAGGGATGAGGCAGAGACGAGGTCAGACAGAATAAGATTCAAAAAACCAGAAACTATGACGCAAGAGAACAAGGGCTTGAAGCGAACAACGTGAAAACAAAGACGATCTGGCAGAGGTGAGGTGAATCTCTGCAGACTAAATGCAGGAGGAACCAGGTGTGAGTGATCTTCATCAGGTGGTGTGTTTGCTGGCGGCTCGGATCTTGGAGTTCCGATCTGTGACACATTGCCTCTGATTTGGAAAAATTAATCTTGTATCCCGAAAAGGCAGCAAATCCTGCAATGATCCCACCGAGACGAGGGACTGAAAGGGAGGGGTTTCTCAGAAATAATAATATGTCGTCCGCATATAATGTAATCTTATGCAATTTACCCCCTAGATCCAGTCCAGCCACTAAAGGGTCCTGTCTGATAGCCTCCGCCAGTGGTTCTTTTGCCAGTGCAAACAGAAGGGGTGATAAGGGGCAGCTCTGTCTGCAACCCCTCTGGACCATAAAATTAGCTGACCTTAGACCATTGGTCATGACTGCTGCCAGTGGCTGAGCATACAAAACCCCTATCCATTTAACAAAACCATCACCCAGACCAAACCTCTCAAGTGTGGAAAATAAGTAGGGCCATTCAACTCGATCAAAGGCTTTTTCCGCATCTAGAGATATTATCAGACCATCTAAAGCCCGATGTTCAGATAGCTGAATGATATTTAGCAGTCTTCTAACATTATTGTACGAGTTACGACCCTTGATAAAGCCAGTCTGATCCTCCTTCACAATAAGTGGCAGAAGGTTCTCCAACCGCTTTGCCAACACTTTGAAGAGAATTTTTAGGTCAACATTTAGCAGCGAGATTGGTCTATATGAGCCGCATTCCTCGGGAGGCTTGCCTTTTTTAAGGATAAGGGAGATATTGGCCTCTCTCAAAGATGGAGGCAAAGTTCCAGACTGAAAAGAGTGGTTAAACATATTTAACATAGGTTCTACAAGAAGATTCTGAAATTCCTTATAGAATTCACTTCCGAGACCATCACTGCCCGGAGCTTTGCCTATTTGGAAGTGTTTGATAGCCTGACGTAATTCAGGAGCTGAGATTGGGGCATTTAATTTCAGTCTCGAGTCCTGAGATATGGTTGGGAGATTGATCTTGGAAAAGAAGGCCTCCATCAGGGTTTTGGCATTGCTGGTGTGTTCTGACTCATACAACTTAGTGTAGAAGCTTCTAAAAGTGTCATTAATTAGTTTAGGATCTGATAAGCAAGTCCTCGACCCGCTCAAGACTGATTCAATCGTTTGAGCCGCCCTTCGCTTTTTTGTTAGGGCAGCTAAGTATTTTCCTGGTTTGTCTCCGAATTCAAATAATTTTTGTCGAGCATATCCAACCTTTTCCCCTGCTTTCTTTGTTAGAAGGGAGTCTAGCGTAGCGTGGATAGCAACAATTTCTCTCAGTTTAGCTGCTGTGGGTTTCTTTACATATTCTATTTGTGATTCACTCAATCTTCTTTCCAGTAGAGTTTGCTGCTCCAAATTTTTGCGCCTTTTGGTTGCAGAATAAGATATAATTAAGCCCCTGGTTTAGGCCTTTGCAGTTTCCCAGAGCAAAGATGGGTTATCAACAGAAGGGGTGTTAATGGAGAGAAATGCTCTGAACTCTGAGGAAAAGTATGACACAAACGCCTGATCAAGCAACAGTGTACTGTCCATTTTCCAGCTTGATGAGTTTTTTGGTTGCTTTCTAAATGACACATTCAGGTATACTGCCGCATGATCAGATATTACAATATTACCAATTGAACAAGAGACTACAGATTGTAAGAGTTGTTTTGGTGCAAAGAAAAAGTCAATTCTTGTGTGGCATTTATGAGGGTTGGAAAAGAAGGTGAATTCCTTTTCTGCTGGGTGAAGTGACCTCCAAACATCCACATAACCCAAGTCCTCACAGAGTGCAGTAATTTGTCTTGACTGCTTTAAAGGGGGTGCGTTTCTAGCAGGTAATTTATCTATCAAGGGGTTCATGAGACAGTTAAAATCACATCCTATAATTGTGTTCCGTTGCAAAATCAGATATCTTGAAAAAAAATTAAGGGGGTGGCACGGGGGGCAATAAACATTCAAGAGGGCAATGTTTTGCCCGTGTAAGGAAGCTGAAATAAGTACAAACCGCCCATATTTATCTTGGATACATTTGGCCACTTTTATTGGTAGATTTCTTCTAATTAGTATTGCTACACCCCTACTTTTACTGGTAAAGGAGGAGAAATAGACCTGATCAAAGCCACACTGTCGCAACTTTAAATGTTCTTCATCATTCAAGTGGGTTTCTTGCAGCATAGCAATGTCGACCTTTTCCTTTTTCCGGGATAACAGAATCTTTTTTTCATTTTAATGGGTGAATGGCTTCCTTTAATATTCCAAGTGCACACTCTCAATGTGTCAAAGACCATAATGTTTTTCTCTGAAAGTATGTAAGCTCCCCCATGCATTGCAAGTTTTGTATTGACTTTGCACCCGACTGTAACCCACCAAAAAAAAAAAAAAGAAAGAAAACACATAGCAGACAAAACGCAAAACATGTAACATAGACGCATGTGCCAACAGCACAGTAAAGGGACCCTTTCCCACTCATGGGCCAGTGGGATACCTTAATCCACTCCATACTCTAACACACTCACAGTTAGTTTCTCTTAAGGCTCCTGTACAGTGTTACCACTAGAATTATGTTGTACCCACCCTCAAAAGAGTGATAAGATAAAGAGAACAGAGAAAGAAAGAAAAAAAAAAAAAAAAAAAGCCCTCACTCTGGGAAAGAAGAGTCAAACCTGGTTAGGTGATAATGTGGCATTAACTAGTGCCTCTAGTACTTCACTAAATTGAAGCCAACCTGAACAGCAGCAAAAGACAAACCAAACAAACTTCTATACAGCATGTGATTAACTGAACATTCTTAGATTGAACAGGGCTTAGCCAAAAGGGAGGGGGGAGAAGAGAAAAGAAAAATTACCCGGGGAAGCCTTTGAGTCACATGCAAATTATTTTAGGGTGTTGACAAAGGCCATAGCCTTTTCAGGTGAATCGAAGCTCCTGGCCTCTCCACTATGCAGGATTTTAAGGGAGGCAGGGTACATCATCATGTATTTGGCACCGATGTCCCGCAGGTGTTCTTTAACATCATCAAATCATTTCCGCTTCCGCATGACTGCAGCTGAAAGATCCTGGAAAAACATGATGCTTGACTCCTTAAATTTTACAGACCCCTTGCATCTTGCAGTGTCCAAGACCCTCTGCTTGTCAGCAAAGTTGTGGAATCTGATCAGGACGGGACGTGGTCGCTGATTCGGGGCCGTCTTGGGGGCGAGGGTGCGATGCGCTCTTTCGATTTTAACCCCACCGGTTTTGGTCTCAAGCCCGAGCAGGGTGGGGATCCAGGTCTCGAAGAACTTTGTTGAGTTATCCCCCTCCGTCTCCTCTGGTAGGCCGATAATCTGTATATTCTTTCTCCTCCCTCTGTTCTCCAGGTCATCAACATGCTCCGTCATACCCTGTATTTGGCTTTCCAGCGCCTTGATCCGCCGCTCGGCCGCGTCGGCGGCCTGTTCAGCTGCGGATACCCGATCCTCCATCTCGGTCGCTCGTTCCTCCATTTCCTTTAGCTGTTGAGAGTGGGTCTCCAGCAACCAGGAGAGTGGTCCCAGCCTTTCGTCAATCACCTTTGTTATGTTCGCCGTTATCACTTGTATAGTTTGACGAAAAGCCGGGTCCAGGGCGCACTCGGCGTCACTCGGTGCCTGTTGCTCCTCTGTCACCGGAGGCAGGCCAGGCAAGCTAGCAGTAGTTTCGGGTTTGCTCGTTTTAGCCGATTTTCTGTTCTCCTTTGGCTGCATTTTGTCTCGGCTCTTCAAAAAATATTCCCCAATGTTCATAATCAAAAGCCAAGCTTTAAAATGACGCGAATGCCGGATTTGATGTAGCTAAGGTGAAAAAAAAATCAGTGAAGTGGTACGGAGCCTAGAGAAATCAACCACTCTCTACACCGCCATCTTGAAGTTCTGGAAATATTTTTAATGTTGTACCTTTAAATACAGATTTATGCACACTGAAAACAACAGTTATGTTACTGATTAAATTATAGTGTTATAGTATTAATTGTAGACGATAAATAAAGAAATGTTAACATATTAAGTCATTGTACAGTTACAATAAACCTTCCTTTAGTCAGAACTAGTCATGCAGGTCAAAAGTGTGATGACTGTTTTCCCTTTTAAGACACTGCTAACAAAAGCTGACGAAGCTGGACTAGATCCCATGATTGACTTTTTAATAGAGATGTTTCAAGAAAACACATTAATACATACATACATGCATACAGACAGACAGACAGACAGACATTTATAAACATATATATATATATATATATATATATATATATATATATATATATATATATATATATATATATATACCCTAATACAGCCTAATTCCAATAAAGTTTGGAGTCCTGTAAGACGTAAATGAACGCAGAATGAGATGATATGCAAATCTCAGAAAACCCATATTTAACTCCCCATATGAACATAAAAACATATCAGATACTGAAACTGAGACATTTTGCCATTTTATGGACAATATTTGCTCTTTTTGAATTTTATAACAGCAAGACATCTCAAAAAAGTTGCCATGGGGCAAGAAAATGAAGGGTATGATAAACTGAAATGCACATACATTATAAAAAGAAAAACATATACATTGATTAATAATACAAAAAAACATTCACAAGTGTAAAAGTTAGCGTGTCTGGATGACCAATGTATAAGCAGCAATCTACATATTCAAATTATACACACATTGTAGCTGTACTAAGGGGTAAGGTAAGCATACAAAATAAATGTACTGCATTAAGTCTATAAATCAGATTAATAATACAGTATGTTACAAATATGTCGCAAAATATGGCAATATACATTCTAGCAACGATCTAAACCATGTCAACAGCCTTGTATCAGCAGTCAAAGAGTTAGAAATAATTGTCTTGAGATACGGAATCAGCACAGCTGCAAAGCTACCGGCTGACGTTTACAATGAAATGTCTCATATCAGATGGTGTTTCGGTGGTAAAATCAGAAATTACTGCTGGGTTTAGCAAACACTCGCTTAGTACAAACTGCAGATTACTTCACTGAGCTTCGTAGCAGGATCATGACTGATGAGGAAGTAAAGAACTAAAATAAAAATGTTTTGCTTCGTAAATTCACTAGATGTGGTACAAAAAATATTTACCTCCCCTACTGTATGAGGCATAAAATATTTTACTGAAATCATTTCCACAACTGGGGAATGACCCGTGACCAGGGCCTGGGCATCATGACGCAAACGCGGTTGTAAACTAAAGGTGTCAGGGCCTTTGCAGCAGTGGCTCCTCCCACGGGAACGCCCTTCCTCTCAGCCTGAGGTCTGTAGACTCTGTGATCTCTTTTAAAAGGAAGCTAAAAACACATCTTTTTAAACTTGCTTTTGGTTAGTTTTTATTTGTTTTATTTTATGATTTCTTCTGTGTTTTATATACAAACTTACATACTTACTATATCTAGGAATCCGGTTTAGCCGAACTGTTATTTTCTTCAACAATTCTGTCATGAGTCTGGATTTTGTTTGGTGATTTTGTTAGGATCTAGGTTTTATTTAGTGTCTTTGTTTTTTATTTGGTTTCATCTTGTGTTCCTGCCTCTGTCCTTTTCTGTTAACTTTACTTCCTTTTTTTACATTGAAGGTCTGTCTTCGTCCGGTCATATTCAGTTAGACGTTCCTGGACCTCATCTCCCTGAATTTCTGCACCTGTGTCTCGTCAGCCCGTATAAATGGCCATTTTTCCAATAGTACGGTTACATGCACATCTAAACCTAGCTCTTGGCAGTAATCGAGTTAAGGATTTAACTGGACTTTCTGAGAAATCTGAGTATACATCCACAAGAAGAAAATCGAATTATTGAGTGAGGTGTATTGGACTTCGCGGCGCTAGGTGGCGCTACACGCCTTTTCGTGTTGGCTTTGTTCCAGTTAGTTAGAACAATTCAATTAGTAAACAAATCCAGCAGATTTAAAGGAGACGTAGATGGAGGACAACAACACGCAAAGATAAGGAAGCCAACGACGCAGCAGCTCTGTACATCTCGTTCATACTGAGCCTGATCGTGTTGCACGTAAGATGCACGCAACTGTTTTAATGTGTTTTAAGGTGTTTTAATGCTGTGACTGCTGTTATTCCTGCTTCCGCTGACTTCTGGAAGAGGGAGTCCCAGGCATAGACTGTATATAACAATGGACGATTCGGTCACGTGACCTATTGGTTTGTGAAGACCGGGTTTGAGGCTGTTTTCCTCGCAGCCATGTTTCTCAGCAAGCCAACGGGGACGCACCCACTGCATGTCAGTTAGCTTTGCTCCCAGCTCCTTTAGCCGAACCCCACCGAAATATCTTCAGAGATGCCGTCAGACCTTTGTAGCGATTAAACCGTTTAAAATATTGCTTCGGCAGTGAAATCATAAATGATTCATGTTCAGCTGAGGCTGGGTATATCTAAACAGATGGTTGCTTCGTGAAGGGTGGTAGCGTGATGATTACACATAAAGAAGTGATAACGGCCAGCAATTGGCTGAACCGACTACCAATATTAAAACTAACGCTTGACATAAAGTCTCCTCTACTGGTACAAAAAAATCCCCCCCCTCAGAGTTGTCATGGATGTTCAATCAAACAACTGAGACCAACGTTTTTTTGAACTGTCAATGTGGAAGTGAGATAGTTGGCGTCTGGTCAGAGGCCAGTCAAGGGCTTGGCTAACTGTGGTGTGAGTATACACGCCGGACTATTTCGATTTAGAACCACATTATCAGGGTCTAATAGCTCGATTTCAATAACTCGCCTACAGCCCAACTAAGGTGTGTACATGGCTTTTAAACCTTTGAATATCAGTCGGACTAAGGCAACAATGCGACTTTCTCTTGGTGAATGTAAACGTACTGAGTATGTGTTCTTGTAAAACGTCGTCATCTGCAGCTGAAATACTGTTTTAATTCTCAAGAACAGCCAGAATGCTGGATGTGCTATTGCTCCGTCCATTTTATCAAGAATGCATCCAGTGGAGCCTTGTGTGGACCATTTTTACTTTATTCTGGAATTTCAGTCTGTGCAGATTTTGTTTTTTGTTTTGTTTTTGTTTGTTTGAAATAAGGGACTTTGTTGCTTACTCCTGACTCCAAACTCCTTCTGCATTTGGGTCCTGCTTCCCCAATTCGTAACAGATTCATCTTGGCAAGACATAAGATGAATGCCAAAAAATAATTAACGACAAAAAATAATGATAATTACGACAATTACAGCTAGAATAAGAATAGCAAGAAAAGGTAAAACAAACTTGAGTATCAAACTATTATTACACCTGCCTCCTGCTTGAAGCAAGCTGTGATGACCTTCAGTTAAAGTCGCTTGTATCTGACGGACAGCCTCCCTGTTTCTTCCACAGATCAGAAGTCCTGGCACACTCTCGTGGAAGAGAACATCAACATCCAAGACAACATTACTGAAGTTCTCAGACCTCTCCCATTCACCGGTTGAGTAGTCGACGTCACGGGTGTGGTGCATCAGAACCAGAATGATCTTTTTATCTCCTGCTGACACCAGGAAATTACCAATTAACCTGACAACCCTAAAATGTGTCTTTTCTTTTCTTTCTTCTCTTTAGATATGTGAAGTTAAATTACTACTCTAGATCTGCATTAAGTACCAAGATAAAATAAACTGTGATATCAAATAATAAAACAGGTTAAACACAGTACCTGGCATCTCCCTCATGGCTGCATCCACATTTGACCCAACACGAGAGCTGATTGGACAGAAGACAATGATGAATTCACTTTCCTGTTGGTTTGTGATCGTCACATATAGTCCATTTGTTACTTGTCTCAGCAGATCTTCATCTGCCCCAAATGTTTCTCCTGTGGTGAATTTGTGGACCTTAACTGTAAACATGCAGGGAAATACAGAGCAGGAAAAGATAAAACATCAGAAAGACAATCACCTACATCTCTAACCTGCATCACAGGCTTCCTAAAAAGAAATAAATTAGTATCTCATATTCAGACTTTTATATGCAACGTTCAAAGTTTCTCCGCAGTTCTTCGTCTGCCCTAAATGGTTCCGCTGTTGTGACTTTGTGGACCTGAACTGTGAGTTCAGGAAAGAAAACACAAAGAAGGAAATAAAGAATTATAAAGAAGTGCCTTAGATCAGCTTTTTCTGTTACAGCTTCACAGGAGTGGAATAACATCCCAACATATATTAGGGAGATCAGTACATCTGGGATTTTTAAGTCGTTAAATTCAGTGTCTAATTAGCAATCAAACCTGTCGACACATTCTGTCAGCTGCTACCAACTTGTTAATGTTTTTATCGTATTTTTTCTTTTTTTTTTTTTTTAATATATTTTTTTATTTTTTATTTGTTGTCATGCCCTTGTTTTGCTCTGTGATTTAGTGGCTGTTTATATGGTGATTAGTTAAAAAAAAATGTATTATTAATTGTTTGTCTGTTTTTATTACCTTTTGATCTGTTTTCTTTACTGATTAATAATCTTAGATTGATGGATAACCTAGGGATCAATAAAAAAATAGTTAGACTGTCATTAGGGGCGGTGAAGGGTACACACACTTGTACACACATACGCACACACAAAAACAACAAAAAAAAAAGATTGATGGATAATTGTTTTCTTTACAACTTTCTGTTTCTGTTTTGTCTTATTCCAGGGAGCCTTTAGAAGACCTGGTCAGGGACAACAGATGAAAACTAGCTCCTGGCCACATCTGGAATATTTAGTGTTCCTTTGTTTTTTTATTTAGCGTCTAATACAACACAAGTTGTCTCTAGGATCTTTCCAGAGATCCAGAACATGACCCCCGAGCAATTATTAAATAAACAACGGCAGGTAAAAACTCCCCTTTAAGAGGGAAGAAACCTTCTTAAGCACCTGGATTATAAGGGGGGCCTTCCTACTGAAGACCAGCCGAGTAGAGCAGGAAAAGGGAAATAAAACAGACAGGATGAAGAACAGAGACACAAACACACCATCAAAGGTACAAAAGACAAGATAAGTATAACTATCTGTCAGCAGCAGAACTGAGACTTCCATGTATATTTGACTGATTCATGGTTAATTGGTGGATGACAGAGATGATGATATAAACAGGTGGAGACAGCAGACACTGAGGGGGTCAGAGGGTGGGACTGCAGGTCAGATGTCAAATAAACAAATAAAGAAACAAATAAAAAAGAAAAATGATAAAAACATCATAACTGATTACTGGAAATAGGAGCTTCATTTCAAGAAAGATACTCACTTACCTCTATTTATGCCCGGCATCTTGTAGTTTCCTATAATTAAATAAAGTAGTTTTATGTCAAACATAGATAAATGAAACTCAAAGCATCTTCAAAGTGGGTTTTCTGAACAAAAGAACCTCAGGAACATTTGAGTGTTTACTCTCTACTGCACACGCTTGATTCACTCTGAATATCGCTGAAAAATGACTGCAGACCTCTTCTGACATGCTGCAGTCATGACAGCACCTTCCACCAAGTTCACAGAGCTGTTGAGCTGTGCAGCACGACTGTGGACCTTCTTTGGATATACTTTTGCTGCTCTTGTGTTGAGCACATGTAGATTTTGTACAGAACAACATTTGCTACCGTCATGTTACACCTGTGTTGACATTTCTACTGTTAATATTTACATAATTAATTAATTTAAGGCAGTTGGGATCCGTGTGATAACACCTGTGGTTGGGGATTTTGTCCACTTTTGCTGTAATTGAAGGTTTAAGATGGAAAGTTCATTGAGTGGTACTGAGACACAAATTGTCATTGCCATGTTAATGGTGGTAGTAGTCATGTGAAAAAGTAGATCTCCTGTCATTTCCCTCTTTCAACAGCATTAAAGCTGATTGTAGAAGAAAGGAGAAGCCCATAAACAGGACCAGCACCAAGCTCTGACTGTCAAAGGCCCGTTCATTATGAAGTCAAAGATCGACTACCTTGTCAACATGTTCTGCACTCTTATCACTGTACAAATAACTCCTGCTGCACAAATGGAAATAAAAAACAGCTGGATCTTCTGCAACTGATTGTAGGGCCCCTTTTTTGTAATTCCAGCAATAACTTCAAAAAAAGTAGTATTCTAATCTGTATGAGGTTGTTCATCTCTCTGAAGAACTTCAGCCACAACATGTGAATCGGTGTGGTCTGGACTTCCACCTTAGTGATCATTTTCTTTTTCAGCCATGCTGTTATAATGTTCAACAAGGTGCCAACTTCAGATGATCACACTTCCAATATTGTGCTTGACTGCTTTTTTTTTTGCTTTTTTATTGTCGAACATGGTGCTGCAGATTATGGCCAAACATGCACATACACAGACACATTACAGTATGTTATGTGATGTTATTCATTTGATCTTTTTAAAATCTGGTTCAGACAAAATATTTATTAGTTACATATATTAGATACATAAGACTAAAAAATGTAAAGAAAGTCGTGTTTCTTTTTCACAGATGTTACTGCCCTTTTAGGAGGCATCAGCCAAAATGTTGCACGTTTTTGTTGCATCATGTTAAAGCAGTTTTAAAGGTAAATTATTTATTTGAAATTCATAATTGTTACATATTAATATTAAGTAAAATGATTTCATCTAATGAAATCCAGCTTTATTCTTTTAGCTTTAAGAATAAAAGGGAAAAAAAGGGAAAAAGGAAAGAAAGGAAAAACGGGTAAAAAAAATTAATGACCTCATCCAAAGTATGTAAGGTTTTGCATTTCAACATTAAAATATTCATTTAACACAAGCCGTTGCATTAATCTGGATTCCTACCGTTTCTGTGTGGCTGCTGCTGCTGCAGAGAAGAACAGACTGCTGCTGAATCACATTGAGTGGCGGTATAAATAGAACTCTTTTACTTTCACTTTCGTTTTCAGTTGCTGGCAAACCACGTGGTTTACAGGAATCCACTAGCCACGTGGAAATGGAAATGGTAATTTTTCATTGATCAATTGCTAACATATGTCAGCTGTGTAACTTTAGAGCTTCTGTGCACCAAGACAATCTGAGAGCAGGTTCCACAGAAGAGTCTGATAATTAAAGGCACTGCTTTCAGTTAAATGTTTGCAAATCAAATGATTATAAATGACCCTAAAACAAAGGAAGGTAGTTTGAGATACCTTTAGTTTGTGAATTAAACAACATTTCCTGGCCAAAAAAATAACTCCAAGAATGTCTTACAGGAGTATTACATATCAAAGTAATGTCCAAGCCACTAATTCTTCTTCGTAGTGCAGGACAGGCAGAACTCTTACCAAAGAATGCTTTTTGCAACAATGTTATTTTGAAATTGTCCATTTACATAAGAGCGGGCAGAACCCGGGTGCGCCCGGTACGAGATGCTCAAGTGCATGAAGAATGTAAATCACATGTTGAGCAACAAGGAGCAGTGTGTAATGTGTGTGTATGTGAGAAGAAAGTTATGAAAAGGGGGTAGGTGAAGAGAAAGACAGATATCATCTGTATGCAGGCTTTTGACTGCATTAAATTATATTTGTGTGATATGATCAAGTAATAAAATTGAACAAATTTCACCTTCATGAAGGGAAGGAGACAGAATCAATAAGGTTCACTTACTCAGTCTTTACATAACCCACTTTGTGACATGAAGCCCTCATTTGCTGACTTGGTGTGTTTGCAAAATTTTTTTGGTTTTTAGCACAAACAAAATTGGCATTTTGTAACTTGAAGTATCTGATCATTTTGCCTATCAACCTGGTTTGTCACTTTTTTAAAACAAACAAAATAAACAAAAACAACAAAATCAGTTTTATTTATTTATTTAACATCAACAGTTCATGCTGCAACACTATAGTTTCCATTTGTGGGGATTTTGTATTGTATATAAAATCTATATCTAAAGCGGAACCTATACAATTTAATAGATTTACATCTACTTTTATACAGCCTAAATAGCTACAACATCGGCTGAGCTGAGTGTGTAAAAGAAATTCACATTTTGTTTGTCTACATGTTCAAGATATTTGATATCATGCAGTAAATGAAATACTCCATTAGTCATGGTACCACATTTAGAGCATTTCTAGAGGTCTGTTAATGTTGTAATTAGTCTTTACGGGATCTGATAGTTGTTTTATTTGAGAGATATTGTTGCAACACAAAGTGCATAAACATTGTTCCTTTCAGTATGCAATTAGTCAAATCAAAGAAAAAAAGTTTTATTGCAAGAATAACTATTCAACAGCGAAATCAAAAATGACCATTGTGTTCAGCCGACGCTGGGTTGATACAAATGGATGGGTGCTTTGCCAAGCACAGTAGCATGGTGATCACGGATGAGGAAGGGATAACGGTAGCAATTGGCTGAGCTGACTGTCAATCAATCATACTAAGACAATGCATGTATTTATATTTTATTTTATTAGACTTTATATAAATTTTTCTGGCATGGTACAAAAAAGTGACCCCCCTAAGAGTTGTCATGGATGTGAAATCAAATGACTGAGACCAAAACGATTTTTTGAACCAGGCTGTAAATATGTTTATTTTTGCTTATTTTTGATGCATAGATGGAAAAAGTTAAGGATTCCTTGTTTAACTCTGGCCAAGCACTTCTTGAGCCATGCAAAGACATTCAACAGTGTAATTATCATCATTCACAGGTATCCACTACGATCTTGGTGAGAAGTATCGTAAATGTGTTTACTACACTTATATCCACTAGCTAAAACATGCTCGATTTGATGGACAGCCTTCCTGTTTCTTCCACACATCAGTAGTCCTGGCACACTTTCATGGAAGAGAACATGAACGTCCAGGACAACATTCAAGAAGGTCTTACACCACTCCGTCCCAGCAGTGGAGTAGTCCACATCTCGGGTGTGGTGCATCAGAACCAGAATGATCTCTTTATTACCAGCTGACACTGGAGAAAAGAAAAGTGAGAGACAGACAGGGTTCAGTTTCCAGACATCAGACTCATGATACTCTCCCATATATGTACATTAACCTGGTGGTTTCATGTGAAACATCAGTCTAACTTGATGTGAGTTTGGTATACCAACTCATTAAAAACTACTGACAGATAACCGATAAAACAGATGAAACCAGTACCTGACACGTCCCTCATGGCTGCCTCCACATCTGACCCTATGCAAGAGGTGATTGGACAGAAGAGAACCACCACATCGCTGTCCTCCTGGTTTGTATACGTCACATGTAGGCCAGTAGGTCGGTCACTTGTCAGTTGTCTCAGCAGATCGTCATCTGCCCCAAATGTTTCTCCTGTAGTGACTCTGTGAACTTTAACTGTGTCAACACGCAGGAAAATATAAATCAGTGGAACATGGAGACATCAGAACAAATTACTGCAAGAAGGATCTTCATGAAAGAAAACTCACCTACATTACCAGGAGACTGAGCCACCCAAGATCTTATGCACCAATACGGCCATGTTATTATAGTCCATAGGAAGGTAAAGAACTTACAACAACATATATACTTATAACATTTGAACTATTATTAGACTGAGCCAAAGTCCGCATCTCGGGTATGGTGCACCAGAACCAGAATGATCCCTTTATCACCTGATGTCACAAGAAAAAGGAGAAATTCAGGCTGAATAAAATAATTAGTTGCTGCCCATTTTTTTAAATCCTCACATTCATTGTTCATGTATTTTTGTTGTTTGTTTTGTAAATACACAGAGAGATGGTGTAATATTTCATGTGCTGCTACCTAACGAGGTTTTATTTAACATATTTTGAAAATATTTTCACAACCAATTATGTTTTTTATCATGTGCTGATATATCTACTAACTAACAGGTTTGATTTATTATTTTTTTTTAGATATTGTGATGGCTGCAGCTGCTGCCACACCCGATGCCAGGTGAGATTTGCTGCAGCAGCTGCTCTTGATGAAGATGAGAAAGATGCAGGCATGGGCGCGGCACTCCTAAATACCAGACATTGCCAATCAAGGCATACCAAGTCCTGGACTATGATGGGGGGAGGAAAGCCAAGTTTATGACTTTATTCATTTGCTTATATTGTTATGTTTAGAATTGTAGTATAATATATTATTTGATTTGCTTTGCTTGCTAAGTATAACGGATCGATTAACCTTTATTTATGTTTACATATGATATTATAGTTTCGTTGAGTTTGTTAACCCCTTGTGTGTGTTAATGGTCTGATCAGCCATTATATATGTCTTCCCCTCGTGTCTAATCAGGAGTTTCTTTGTTTGGTGGTCAGTTCAGTTATGCTTAGTTGCCATGTTAAATCGTTAAGTTGGATTTAGTTGACCTCTTTTATGGATTCAGTTTTGCGAGTGATGTTAAATTTGTTGGAAAATAAATTCCTTTTTGGTTTTTGAACCTTTTTCCTGATTCCTTGTTTTACTAGCCAAGCCATGTCTCTCACAGATATTAAAACATTTATTTTACGGTTTATTTTAATTAATGTTTCAGTCAACATTTTTGGCCCTTTGCTGCAGATCTGCTCGTTTCTCTCTCCACCCAGCTCCTCTTCAAATACTGTCAAAAAATGGTGAAAAGATCTACAGAACATTGAATATTAGTGATAATAATCTGTGTCCGTAAACTCAGTTACATTGACTTTTTTGATGGTAGTAAAATTAGTAAAAGCAAAAAATGTAAACAATTTGAACTTCAAAAGTGTTAAGAGTTATTGCCATGACATAAAAACAAAGTAACTTCATCAATAACAAACCATATACATATACATTTACACATACATACATATACATACATACATATACATATACAAATACATTTTTACATAAATGAAATCAGATGTTCTAAGACTTCGTGTGTAAGTTTTCCTACCTTTGCTGTGCTGCTGCTGAGACAAACTGCTGCAAACAAACACTGAACGGGAACAAAGTGGTGTTTATAAAGTAATCTTATACTTTCACTTTTGATTTCAGATGCTCAGAAACCACGTGGTTTATAACACTCCAGCATGCAATAAAAAAAAAATAAAAAAAAACAACTGATACCTGGATATTGTGATTTTGAAGGATCCAGACTTTATCATAATTTTGTCAATGCAGGATATTGTTAACGCTGCTGGAAAACCAAAAAATCCACAGGAAATCCATAAGATGATGCATTAAATATGGTCTTAAAAGTGATTATAAATATCTTGCGGGTTCTCTTTGTCGTGTTTAATCTGGGAAGGATCTTCTGTTCACTCGCTGCCAGTGAAAAATGATTGATTCATGTTGCTCTGATAAGATACTTTACTGAGATCTTATCAGAGCACCATGTGACTGATCAATACTGCGGCCAATCTATCGGTAGAAATGTCTGAAGCTTCTCTCTGAGTAACTACTGCAGCGAAATGATTTTGGATTTTTGGTGATCTACAGTAGCAAGATGATTTTGATTTGTTGATAGTGAGAATAAGAAGTTTACATAATTAATAAACACAGGATTGATGAAAATGTAAAGTTGGATTAAAGAAAAAATAGGAACTCTAACAATTTTCCAGACGTGGTTTACAGTTCCCGCTGTCCCTTAAACATTGATGCTTTTGTATTTTCTATAACGAAATCATGAGGAGGATGAATCAAAACACAGTTTGAAACAAAGCAGATAACAAAGTTACATTAACTCTTTCATACACAAAGGTATATAAATAAGTAATAAAACAACAGCAAACAAACAGTGCAACTGACTCACATTATTTCAAAACTGATCTCACCCAAAAGGAAAATAAATGGTGAATATTTCTAATTTATGTAATTAATGGGTAATGGGGTGTCAGAATTGTTTTCTCTTACCATAATACATTATTTTGTTTGGAAAGCAAAATTATTACTACTTTCCTCTTATTTAACTTATTTTAAAGCTATTAATGTTTCAGAGTTCATGTCTCTACTGCCTGTTATATTTTCTTACCCAAGTCACTGGCTTCTTCTCTTTCATAAAATGATTCTTTTAATTCTTAGTTGATTGGCCTTCCATTTCATACAGAACGTAGGGCAGTTCTTTTTCTCATAAATATTTAAGAACCATACACTCTGGCAGCCATGTGATTATGTCCAGCTATATTTATTTTGTCGATTATCTGTCACTATTGTCCCAATGTATGAAGACTTGCATTAAACAAAGTCAGTTTTTGTGCCTCTGCACCCTGACTAATAGTGGACCCCGACTCTCTGTCTGTGTCCACTATTCAAACCATTTAATGTCCAAACCACCATCTCTGATGCACTGCTGTTTTCTCTGCCAAGACCAACTCAAAACCAGTTCAATCCAAACATGGAAAATAGCTGTGAGAATTACGCGGAAAATAATTTCATTTTTTTTTTTTAAGAGCGTGATCACTCTGGGGGCTGTTTTTTTCATACCTTTGTTGTAACGTGTTTGAACATTGTAATTCACACTTTAAGAGGCTCTTATTTTGGAAACCGGTAGTGACCCGTTATAGAGCTCACTGGGATTTTCAGGAAGAGGATTTGGTTGGAGCTGTGAATGTGTGGAGGAGCGGTCTGCTCAGGAGCAACACGGAGGCCGCGAGGCGGGAAAGAACTGAAGCACCGACCAACACTGGGGAAGGCACCGGTGGGAAATTGTCTTTGCTTGCTTCTGGAAATGAAGACTAATACTGAGAAGTAATTGTTATAATTTTTTCTTTTGCTGTCTTTCTAATTATTAAGGTTTTCAACCTAGCGGCAGTTTAGTGACTACGCATGGAAACCTATCATCTACCTGTGCAACCGAGTCCAAAAGCAATTATATTCTAGCCTTAACTGTAAAAAGAAAAGAAAAAAAAAAGCCCCAAGGCTCCTAAAAATGATCAGGGTGTCACAATCATGTCAAGGCTGTTTTGACAGCAGTAAACTAACTATTGAGATCCTCAGTATCACAGCTTCAATCCTGGTGCAAATGTGACAATGGTAACATCAGACGTCTCCAAAACGTGGGTCATATACATAAATTGAACTTGTTTCAGCTTCACTTGTTTTCAGGAAGGACACAGAAACTACCTCCGGGTATGTTGACGTAAACCTGCCCAGGTTAAGTTCACAGAGTCGGTTACCGCAGTAACCGAAAAAAATTGAATGGCTTGCATCACCTAGGCTGGGAAAAATAAAGGGATACCGGTGGAGCATCTAAGCCAGTCCTTTACTTCAAACTTTCTCCATAATGTATCATTTAAATTTAATCTTAAGCTAGAGAAAGTGTCTGTGCACCAAGAACTGAGGAGCACTTGGTTTATCTGTAGTTGACGGCAGTCACAGCGATTTTAGTTTTAAACATCAGGAGGGAATTCTAATGAAGACTGAGGTTAACAGAACTTAGATCAAATCTGAAGACCTCCAGGTGGCTAATGTGTACAATTTAAAATGCTGTACATTTGTTTCAGTAACACTGATGTATAGTTTGTGTAGAAAAATGAAAATTTGACAAACAGCATTTCTGTTAACTGGAAGCTGTAAAAACACAGGCTCACAATTGATGCAATTCCAGCTGCATGTTATTTTGTATTTGTCATGCATTGTAATTTCTTACTGTTTTTTTTTTTTTTTTTTACTTTAAATGGTGCTCATTATTTTTTACTTATTATTTAGCTGTGAAGGCCTCAAATTTGGATTATTAAATCTTCCTAAAGCCCTAAATCAAAATCTAAATTAATTTATCACTCAGTTATGGCTTAAGTACATTTTTACAAAGTGCTCTAGATGTGATTCATATTTAGCTCTATTTTTATAAGATATACTGTATATAGTGTAAGCTTTGTTAAAAATGATTTAAAAAGTGAATCAAAAACAGTAAATTGAATATTTTATATTCCACTTTTATTATCTAAGAATGTAATTGTGAGGGTTATGTGTGTGTTTGTTTATTGACACATTAACACAATGATCAGAACTGTAGCTGATCAACACAATCATCTTCATTTTTGTCTGCAATTCTTTTATCAAAGTTAAATCTTCAGATTACTGCTTCAGTCCTTCTGACATTGATCCATCTAACTTACTCACATATAAGTTACTATTAACTCCATGCCAGTAACTATCATGGTAGTATAAGTGTAGACACCTCACTGTTTGCTTCATATGTCATGTTGGAAGCGTAACCTGCTCCTAAACAGCTGCTACTAAAAGGAACAATAATAAACTCTCCTTGTTGATCACGTTATATAAAGATTAATGTAACATATGTAAACAAAGCCATATTTTATGCTGTAACAATTGTCAGAATTACGCGCTGCAGCTTTACAGTTGGTTGATGAAGTCATCTCCAAAGTCAATCATCAGTTTCAGCGCACTCAGGATCAGTGTGTTGACGTCCTCATCTAAGTTGATTTCATAACTGTAGTTCTTCACAGGGAGGATGCAGTTCATTGGAATCCCCAGACTGGAGCTGAAGTATGAAATCTAAAATTAAAAGGAATAACATTTTACTGTAACTTTAATTTGTACCTCTGTGGGTGCTTCACAATATAAAAGACTCCAGCTGAATTCACCTTTTTCTTCAGATGTTTGCTCTTGTAAACATTCCTCAGACTCTTCTCAGTTTCACCACAGGCGTCATCAATGTGGGTGAGAACAGCCAGTTGAGGAATATCTGCAGATAAAGAGATGTAATTTAATTTATTTTGTTATACAAATGTCTGATATCAAGTTTTGCAAAAGTCATTTTTGGCCAAAAATTAATTCAGCAAATGCTTGTATATGGTACCATCATTTATGTTTTAATCCCAGTTCTTCAAACCAAGACAGTGCAATAAATGGTTTGTCTGTTTTATAGACATTTTTGTTATGTTCTGCTTTTCTTATCTTTTCTTTTTGTATGGTAACTATCATTATTTAGAAGCTACTTATTGTTTGTCTTTGTATGTAGCCCTGCTATGGACTGGCGACCTGTCCAGGTAGACCCCTGCCTTTCACTTGCTATGTGTTGGGATAGGCTCCGACAGACCCCTGTGACCCTGAGAAGGAGTGAGCGGGAATAGATGATGGATGGATGGATAGAATCTATTCACTGTAATCTTAATGATCTTTCAGGGTTGGAGAAAAAGTGTTAAATTTTCAGAAATATTGAGAATGATAATAAAACTACAGAATGTACAGCTTCATGAACCCGGAAAAAGGACTCTGTGGAAGTTGATTTTAATGTTTGACTTGTCATCAATCAAGTGCTGCAGCATTTTTTAAAGACAGGAGTGAAGCCTTTATGCAGCTGCAAACATTTGTGACACACTTTATATAATTAATGGGTAATGGGGTTCAGCATTGTTTTCTCTTACCATAATACATTATTTTGTTTGGAAAGCAAAATTATTACTTTTTTTCCTCTTATTTACCTTATTTTAAAGCTATTAATGTTTCAGAGTTCATGTCTCTACTGCCTGTTATATTTTCTTACCCAAGTCACTGGCTTCTTCTGTGATGTCCTTTATTTTCTCTAAAACGGAGGGTTTTATTTCACTGGCATTGGCAGAAAAAACACAAACCACGACATGAACTTTCTCTTGTGGAGATGGCGAAGAGATGTAGTCAGGATCACCATCAGACAGGCGAGATGCAGGATTGAACTGCAGAAATTCAAAAGTCTTTAAAATTAAACGGAGTTCATACCTTTTTAAAAAACATTTTAATCTTCATCAAACAAAGGTAAATAAAGGACGTATGTAACAACCTTATAACCCTCTTTCACATGTCCCTTCAGAACCAGTTTGATGTCATGTGCATGTACGCCATTTGCATCCCCTTCCTCCAAACCCATGATGTCACTGAACACAAAGGGGTAAAAGTTTCCTCCTTGTTCCTTCTGGATTTTATGGGTTTCATACTGTAAGATCAAACAGAAACAGAGGAATTCCTTGCTCTGACTGAGGGGAGTGAAAGACTTGGGTTCCAGCTGAAAACACACTGCTCCTACCATCCACAGTCTGGAGGAGCCGTAGAAAGAGAAAATGGCTCGACCAACAACCAGCTGGTCTCTCAACCACAGGCCAGAATAATCCCTGAGACCAGCTCCCGTGTGAGGTAGTCTACCCTCCACGTGGCAACGCTGGGGAGACGTCTGGTCTCCTGAAGACAAGGCCTGCCGACCATCACACACAATCCATCGGAGCTGCTAGGTAATGCTGACAGGGACCTTGAAGAGGATTTAACTGTTTGGATAAAGCTTCTTGTGCTAGGTTATGTTTTGTCTAGTGTGATTAATGAGATGTTAGTTTATCAAAAGAGAGAAATTGTAAAGGGAAATAAACATATTGGCATATGTCAGAGCAGATGGTCTCAACTCTGCAAGACTCGTTCACACCTTACCAGGCTTCAAAGAAGACAAAATCTTTGGTTTTACCTGCAGGTCCTTTGTTGGTGGTTCATCGTGTATTCAGCACTATTTCACTCTGTCCTTTTCACACCCTGCATACCGGGGGGACCGGATGGGCGACTGTCACTCACAAACGTGACCAAAAGGCCTATGGCAGTTGCAGTAAATGGAGTCCCTTTGTCTGTCTGGGAAAGAACAATTCCTTGTTTGGGGGCAGGACATGCAGGTATAAAAAACTGTGATAACGAATACAAGGCAGACTCACTATGCTGACTGTGTGACTCTCAGCTTCACAGTTTAATAAACTATACAAACCGGAGCTCTCCTGTGCCTTATTTATTAGAGATAATTTCTGCAACGACTTATGGTCATCAGCAAGCACTTTTACTGTATAAACACTAATTTAGCTTACAAAATGTTCTTCAGAAATTTCTGCTCCAAATTTCAGGTTGACAGTGGACACGTCTCCAACCTTTTTGTATTTTAAAAAACATGGTTGGAAAAGCTTATTTTTACCCACAAGTCATACCAGTCTCAGTTTCTATAAATTATTTGTTCAAATAATCACATGGACTTCAAAGATGTCCATTAGTTGTACTCTGTACAATTTTATCAGGTGCACTGTTTTAATCTACTAATAACCAAAAGATCTGAGATACACTATATAGCCAAAAGTATTGGCTCACCTACCTTGACTGCATATAAACTTAAGTGACATCCCATTGCTAATCTTTATTTAGTGACATTGGTCCACCCTTTGCAGCTATAACTGCTTCAACTCTTCTTGGAAGGCTGTGCACAAGGTTTAGGAGTGTTTATGGGAATTTTTGACCAGTCGTCCTGAAGCGCATTTGTAATGTCATGGATTTAAACAGCAGCCCATCCTGTCTGCACCAATCACACCAACCACAGAAGGTCATGAAGAAAGGTGGACACCTGTGAAAGAAACACATTTCATCGCTCTTCCAAGTTTCCTGAGAACCTGTCTTTTAGTCGCCCTCGGAATAAAAAAGCATCGTAATTGAACAATGTGACAAAATGTGGTCTGTAATGGAAATGGTGAAGAAACGTGCCAGTAAAACTCCTTCAATCCTGTAGAAAACTATTATGCATAACAAACAAACAAAACTAATAAGCCATCTTAATTATGGACATTTTTAACAATGAAAACAAAATGACTAAGCCCTTCGTGGATTGCAATTCATTGAGTTAAATGGAAAACTACACTATAAATTACTATAGAAACAATTCTACAACCAAACTGTCGTTACGCCGAGGTGACATCTCTCCTCACATTCAGTCTCAAATCTCCTCTGCATCCACACATACAGCTAAATCCTGCAGGCGGGTGCGTGTCAGCTCATGTCTTCACCCTCTGTACATGCTGCCAAAGTGGAAAAGTAGGATCGGTGGAGCGAATACAAGATGTTGGTGAAAATTAAAGCAATTTCAAACAGCAATAAACGTTGCAGCACAACACAGGCCCACAACGTGTCCTCTAATCTAACCCAAAAGTAGTCAAAAAGAGTGTACAACTTTTTTGGGGGCCGGTAGTATGTAACATCAGAAAGTGTTTGTGTGTGAGTACCGATGCCAGAGGAGTCCTCCACCATGGGGTTGATCTCGACCATGGAGGCGTCATATTTGATGAACAGGTTGTAAAGTTTGATCATGTTCTCTGCTGCCTCGTTCACCAGTGCCGGTGGGAAGAATCTTCTGAGCGACCTGCAGCAACACAAAACATTTTCATCACGCATCAAAACGACTGCTGAAGACCGCAGATGGTATTTCAGTCACTGCAGAAAATCACTGAGGACTCAGTGGCTCAGTGGTTTGGTTCACTTTATGTGCTTTAGCTTGATAGTTTCTGATTGTGCACAGTTTGGTTCTGTTGTGACTTTTTGTTCAAGATTAATCATTTTCAAACAGAGAAAAGAGGGAAAAAAACATGCAAATTTGAAAGAAAAAGAGAAGAAGACATAAGGTCGGAATACGCTGAATTTTACACAAGCGTGACACAACACCACAGACACACACACCCACGCACGCACACACACGCACGCATGCACGCACGCACGCACGCACGCACGCACACACACACACACACACACACACACAGTATATGGCCAAAAGTATCAGCTCACCTGCTTTGACTCGCATATGAACTTAAGTGACATCCCATTCCTAAATGTATTCTTCTAATATTTTGCCAAACTTCTTGTTCAGACAGTTCAAGTTGTACATGAGCTAAGTTTTGGATACTATGTCACATGCACATATCACTGAATGTGACATGACACTGCTTTGTTTACTTACTTACAGGAAGCCACAAAACGTCATCCAGTTGTGTCATTTCTGATTTTGCCACAAAACTAAAACAAATCTAAAATAGGATATCCCATTGTAAAAGGCAGCTCCTTCAGCGTGGGACCCCTGAAGGATCCCTGCAGAACTGCCAGCTGACATTTACAGTGGAATATCCTGTGTCACATGTTTGGTGGCAAAGTCAGAAATTACCGTTGTGTTTGGCCAAAACAACAATAGTACAAGCTGCAGAGTACTTTGCTTAGCTTCATAGCATGACGACCACTGATGAGGAAGGGATCATGTCCAGCCATCGGCTGAGCTGACTGCAAATCAAAAAGCTACGCACCATATTAATAATAAATGTATTGCTTCCTAACTTCACCTCACGTAGTACAAAACAATGTACCCTTATACTGTATGAGGCAAAAAAATACTTCACTGCGATCATTACCACAACAGGGAAATAAGTCAAGATGCACATCCTTAGTTTATGGTTTTATTTCATGATAAGACTTTCTTTGATTAAATGGTGTTATTACAATTTAATTCATCTGTCTGCCAATGAAAGACACTAAACTACACACTTCACATAAAACTACTTATATACAATGATGAAGATATCTGACTGTTTTAGGAGGATTTGTCAAGGAATCTCTGGTTTAGTCAACCACATCTCCGTTATTTTCAACAATTCCATCGTGGGTTTTTATTCCGATGTTAGGCCAGGATCTGGGTTATGTGGAGTTTCGGTGTCTGTGGTTTCATCTGGTGTTCCTGCCTCTGTCCTCTTCTGTTCTGTAAATTTACTTCCTCTTTGACTTTGAAGGTCTTTGTCCTTAATTTTTGCTCCTGAGACTCGTCAGCCTTTATGAGTTTATAATGGCTGTTTCTCAATATGCGTTCTTGTGACAACTTTTGTTCCAGTAAAACGTCATTAGCTGCAGCCGAAGTTCTGTTCCAGTTCTCAAGAACGCATCTGACCAAGAACAGCAGAAATGCCTGGATGTGTTCCTCCTCCACCCATTTTAACTAGGATGCATCAGTGGAGGCTTGTCGAGACTTGAGATGGTGAAGTATCCCAGAATGCATTTCGCATTTTCCCGGCTCGTACTTGCCAAGTACGGACTGCATTCTTGGAAATTGAGAAACAGCCATTGTCCTGGGTGCCCTCCCTCCCTGCTGTCTGTCCTAGTCCGTTTGGCTCCCTGGCTGTTTTTCTTTTTTCTCCCTTCCTGGCCCTGTTTTCATCTTGTCCATTTGTCTGCGTCTCCCTGTCGTGCTTTTGGATTACCTTTTGTTTTCTGTTTGAACCTGGATTTTGTATTTTATTAGCTTTGTGAAGTTAAAATACTACTGTAGATCTGCATTAAGTTGTTGGTATTTCATATGTACGATGATTTGCATCTGTGTACACAAACATTATGGTTTTATAAAAGTCCACAGTTAAGCACCAAACCAAGATATAATAAACTGTGTGTCAGGTTTAAACGACTTAACATTTATTAAACACACAATAAGGAAGGAAGACAAGTCAGTAAGTTTTTCATTCATCATTACGGAGGACGGACAGAGAACCAGTCACATCTCAGCTGCTCTTGTCTCTGTCCGCGCCCCCCCTCTGATGGCCTCTTGAGGCTTTTATTGAAAATAAGGAGGTCACAGATGACATGAAGATAAGCAACTTGTACAAGATATATTCTCTGACGTGTACAACTATCTTATAAGACAAGCAGTATACAGTGCACAAAATAACAATGAGATTAAATAAAGAGTGTGTTAAAGTTTAACCCTATCATTTCCCTCCTGCTTTAACACAATCTTTGTTTATTTCACGTTGTCCAAGATCACTTCAGGTGATCTTCAGTCATGGAGTCATTTTTCATGAGTACAAAGACATTTACGCTCAGAGGGGTTTCTATAAGGCAAAAAAAGGAGAGATATTAATATCATCATCAACATTTGCATCATCATTATCAGAGTCAAGACCCAAAATCAGATACGTTTGTGCCACACGGTCTTCCACGGGTGAGATGGCTGTGGTGATCAATCGGTTCAGCAGTGCACGCAGACATCGGAATGCAACAACAACCACACAATGTCAGAAATGCTGAAAACACAGCGATGGATACTAGTACAGAAGATACTAAGGTTCGGTACTTGCCACATGCACCCAGCCAGGAGTCCCACATGGAGGTGTCAACACCGGAGTGCTCCTTCAGCACTTTTACCATTCAGGGTCCGCAGCCCTCGTATGGCCTTGGTAAGACTACCATCTGCAGCGGTGTTATCAAAAGTGCAACACTGTTTTCCAAACATGGCACACACACACACACACACACACACACACCTCCCTTCTCCAGGACAATCCTGTTCTGGAAAGTCATAAGAGACGTGTCAGACAGCTGTCCAAATACAGCCTCGAACCCGTTCTGTGTCCAGCTTCCTAATTTCTGAACATTGTAGTGGATGTAGTTTTATTCTGTCTTCATTTTTGTTTAACGTGCACCAAACAGAGGACTCAAATCCTGCTGCTATCTGGTCTTACAAATTTATACTCATCTGACACCCAGTGGAAATCTGATGACATCAATGTATGTGGGATCGTTGTCAGAGGTCCAAGTGGAGCTGCTGGATCTCTTGCTTCTCCGAAGGCTTCTTGATGTTACGGCAGACAGTCGTCAGTTCTTCAGCTGAGATATAAGGATCCACTGAAACAGGAAGCAACAGGGTGACTAAAACAACACAAACTCAGGATGAGGAATAAAGTCACCATCCAGCATCCTGCAGCATTTCTTACCCATTTGGTGTCATTTCGATTGAATAATTATCTCCTCTCAGAAAAAAGAAGAAAGAGCATGAACAAAGAAACCTGGAAAAGAAGATTAAAGAGTTGGAAATTAATAATGCTAATAACCCAACTCCTCAAACTCAGTGTGCTCTGCAAAAATATAAACTGCAGTTGAATGAATACCTAAATAAAAAAAGTAGATTCCTCATCCAAAGACTCAGACATGAACAATTTGAATTCAGTAATAAATCGGGCAAATATCTGGCCAGTCAGATCAAGAAAAATAAGGAAAAATCAACAATCTCCACAGTTAACTCAACAGGAGACATTGTTCAAGACCCCAAAGAAATAAACGATGAATTTATGAATTTCTATAGAAAGCTGTATTCATCTACAAACAAATCAGACATATCAGAGATGAACACATTTCTAAACAATATCAACCTACCAAACCTTACAGAAGATCAGGCTGGAGAACTTGACCTCTAACTCCAACAGAGCTCCACAAAGCTCTTCAACTAATGCCTAATAACAAATCACTGGGTCCAGATGGCTTCCCGGCAGAATTTTATAAACACTTTTGGAAAATTCTAGCACCCATATTTACAAGATTAATAACAGAAATTAAGGAAAAATCTAAGCTCTCTATGGAGATGAATACAGCGATGATTACTTTAATATTAAAACCTGGAAAAGATCCCACTCTTCCAGCAAGCTATCGTCCGTTATCCCTCATTAATTCAGACACTAAAATAATCAGTAAAGCACTAGCGTTACGAATTGAAAAAGTAACTCCACTTATCATCCACCCAGACCAAACAGGCTTCATTAAAAGGAAGACACTACGCCAATAACCTATGCAGACTATTTAATCTGATTCACTACTCATCACAAACAGATACACCAACAGCCATTTTCTCATTGGATGCAGAAAAAACATTCGATAAAGTTAATTGGGAATGTTTATTCCAAACACTTAAAAAATTCGGCTTTGGTGAATCATTTATTCATTGGATTAAGATTCTTTACACATCACCGATGGCAACAGTCAACACAAATGGATTAATATCACAGCGGTTCACTCTACACAGGGGTACAAGGCAAGGATGTCCACTCTCTCCATCCCTATTTGCTATCTTTATAGAACCTCTGGCAGCAGCCATACGACAAGACAGCACAATTTCAGGAATCGGAACAGGAGATACAACCCATAAGATTAGCTTATATGCTGATGACATTCTATTATAGCTACAAATCCCATCATCATCAATTCCTGATACTGTCAACCTTATTAATCATTTCTCTAAGATCCCTGACTACACTATTAACTGGTCTAAATCCACCATACTACCACTGAACTCTAACAGCTGGGATGTGGCAACTGTCACTGGACCATTTTCAATCACCACCGGCAACATCAAATACCTGGGAATTAACATTCCCCCTAAGCTGTCAGAGTTAATTGGCCTTAATTATAATCCACTCTTCAAAACGATAGAAGAAAACCTAAAATGTTGGATGAATTTACCAATAAATCTTATTGGTAGAATTGCTACAGTTAAAATGACCATACTTCCCATGGTAAATTATCTCTTTTCAATGATTCCCAGCAAGCCTCCAACCCTCTGGTTCAAATCTTTAGATTCAATAATTACACATTACTATTGGAAAAGTAAAAAGGCCAGAATTAAACTATCGACGTTACAAAAAAATTAATTAAATGGTGGTTTGGAGGCCCCAAACTTCCAGCATTACTATCTTGCAAATAAACTCCAGTATGTTTATAAATGGATTAAACCAAACGAATCAGATTGTTCTTGGATAGGGCTAGAACAATTATTTTGTAAAGAAATCAATATCTCTGATTTGTCATTTATAAGCCGCACTATTACCAGACACCCCTGCTTCAAAAACCCAATCATTGCCTCAATGCGGTGAGTACCGCTCCGATGGCCGCGGCTGGGCTGGGGAGGGGTTGGTCGGCGGGCGGGGGGTGGGAGAGTTGGTGGTGGGGGGGATGGGGGGGGGTACCATGCGCTGGGGGGTCGGGGTATTGCTACTCCTGTCCGGTGCTGTGTGTGTGTGCGTACACATGTGGATGTGTGTGTGAGTGTGTGTGTGTGGGTGTACACATGTGGATGTGTGTCTGAGTGTGTGTACACATGGGGATGTGTGTGTGTGTGTGTGTGGGTATGTGTGTGTGTATGTACATATGCATGAATATATATTTTTTTTTTTTCTTTTTTTTTTTGCCCTTGTTTGCACATATATTTATGATTGATACCATGTTGGTATAACCGGAGTTGTATATATGCATTTTAATCTAGTAACCAAGGGTGTTTTGTGTGTGTGGGTGTGTGCAAGTGTGCTACCTTCACCAGCCCTCATAACAGTCAAACTATATTTTTATTGATCCCTGGAGAAATCAAACAAGATAAAAGTAAAGGGAGAGTCAGAAAGAGGGATATAAATATTCTGCAGAGGAGGGCTAGAGTCACCGGGTGTGGAGGGTGAGGAGAGAGAGAGCAGGAGAGAGAGACGAGACAGTGGTGGTGCAATCTGGTGTCTGTGTTGTAATATACATCAAGAAGAGTTTATAATGTGTTGTTTAAAGAGTAAAAAGTGGACACAAGACAATCAAGTGTTATAAGCAAAAAAGAAAACAGAGAAAAGGGGGGAGGAGCTTTCTATTTACAATCACGTCGTTTGAGCGTTTGGGGGGGGGTTGGAGGCAGTATTGAAAAGTCATATATATAATAGGCATAGAAGTATTTAAATACTCATACATGTCCACATATATCAAAATAAAGTTATAAACAGAGAAGATAGATAAATAATCCATACACACACACACACACACACACACACACACACACACACACACACACACACATATTCATACAATCAATGAAAATAAACCGTGGATTAATGTGTGGACATCTAAGAGTTTTGCTATGCATAGGTGTAAAATACATATGCACATGTACATGATTATACATACATACAAATATACATTGATACATGCTGTACAGGTGTGCCTAATTGAAGTACACACACATATATATATATATATATATATATATATATATATATATATATATATATATATATATATATATATATATATATATAAGTAGCTATTCATATGATATACATACACATACCTTTAAATCATTGCATATAGTATATCAGTATATGCATACACTTTGCATGTTCATGTCACAATACATTTCCCCGTAATCATTTACTTACACTCATGCAACTCATATTCATACATACATACATACATACATACATACATACATACATACATACATACATACATACATACATACATACATACATACATACATACATACATACATACATACATACATACATACATACATACATACATACATACATACATACATACATACATACATACACACACCCATGCATATCATCCATATAAGTATATACATCCACTTGCATGTATCCACATACACCTAAATAGATACATGCACATAGGGATACACACAAATACATAAACATGTACACACACACACCCACACACACATATACACACACACACACACACACACACACACACATATACACACACACACACACACACGTGCGTGCGTGCATGCATGCACACATACACACACACACACACACACACACACACACACACACACACACAGCTATTCATACATACATATATACCACATACATTCACGCATATACACAACCACACTCACGTATATAACTACACACACACACGCACACATATACACACACAGCTATTCATACGTACATACATACATACATATCACATACGTTCACACACATATATGCACAAACATACTCACGTATATAACTACACACACATATATACACACCAATACATACACATACACACACGCACACACATACACACACACACCCATACACACACACATATAAAACATGCATCTATGTATATAAACTCACTTATTTGCACATAAATACATACAAGAATATAATAATAATAATAATACATTTATTAATTACAAAACTAATAATATTAAGTCATTTAAACACTTCCTCCTTTAACTAGTTATTCTTACCATTCCGTTGTTGGTTCCTATCGTCATCGGTCAGCGCCCCAACCCTCCCCCCAGCCCTGGGCCACCCCAGCCCCCCACGGCAGCAGGAGGGGAGGGAGGAATCCGAGGCCGCCGATCCCACACCCTCCCTTAGTACAGACCATTACCAGCTGGAGACCCAGCAGGCTCAAGGAAACAAGGCCGCGAGATGCCCCCAGATCCCCCGACCCCCAAACATATCGAACCCCGCACGGGCAAGAAACAGTGTCGCCGGTGGCCCGCCAATGCATCGGCCCCCGCCACGCGCCCCGGCGACGCGACAGCGACACCGAACTCCAGTAGCCACGGTGCCGGACAGGCAAAGAGGGTGGGGCAGGCGGAAGGCGGGAGGGAAGAGGGACAGAGGAGCCAGAGCAGCGCGACCAGCCCAGGGGGGGCCGGGACCGCCACCACCCACCGGCCGCAGATACACATGGCCGGGAGCGGAGGCAGCAGGGCGGGGATACAGCCGACACCCGGAGGCGGCGCAGGAACCAGGAGAAGGAGCCCGCCGACACACCGCAACACACCCAGACAGTAACCGGCGCCTCACCTTCCCCGCCAGAGGTCCCCCCCCAGAGGCCGGCCCCTGCACCAGACCCACCAACCAAGGCGCAACCCAGACCCGCCGGGGCCCCAGAAATCCCAATCGCAGGACCAGATCCGGAAGGCAAGAGCGCGGACCAGGCAGCCAGGCACCCAGAGACCCACCGGGACCGCCTGGCACGTGACCCCCGAAAAGCCCCGCACGACCCCCCCCCACCCCACCCCACCTGGACTTCTCCCCTCTCATTTTTTTTTTTTTTTTTTTTTTTTCTTTTTTTTTTCCCCTCCCCTATTTTTAATTTATTTATTTATTTATTTATTTATTTTTTTTTCCAATTACAATAGTATATTTTCTAATATGATTGTGTTCGGGTGCATTAAAAACAGAAACTGGCATCTGCAGGGTGGGCACCCCCCACACATCTCAGTTCTTATGGTTAAGTTTGTGTGGTTTTTTTTTTTGTTTTTTTTTTCCCCTATTTTTAATTAATTAATTTATTTATTTATTTATTTTATTTATTTATTTTTTTCCAATTAAAATAGTATATTTTCTAATATGATTGTGTTCGGGTGCATTAAAAACAGAAACTGGTATCTGCAGGGTGGGCACCCCCCACACATCTCAGTTCTTATGGTTAAGTTTGTGTGTGTTTTTTTTTTTTTTTTTTTTTTAATAAATTAACCGGTTTGGTAGGTATGTTTAGATGCATTAAAAACGTGAGCTGGCATCTACGGGGTGGGCACCCCCCACACATCTCAGCTCTCTCCGTTATGTTTGTGGTTTTTTTTTTTTTTTGGGGGCATTTATGAGAGGGGAGGGGGGGGGGGGGGGGGGGGGGGGGGTAACAAGGAGGGGAGGCCCGGCGGGGCCCAGGGGCCGCCACCAAGCAAGCCCCGGGCAGCCACAGGGGACCGGGCCAACAGCCACGCTCGAACCATCAGGACCCCCCACAAAAGGGCACCAGAGCCCCCGAAGAGGCTGAGCCACCCCCCCAGCCGCAGGCCAGAGACCGGCGCCGGCCCCAGCGAAGGCCACCAGGCAGGGCCGTACGGGGCCGCCACTGACGCGGAAGTTGGATGGCGGCGGAATATATATCTACATATATATACATATATATCTATATTCATATGCATGAATATAGATATATATGTATGCACTAGGTGTGTATATGTTAATGTGTATATGTAGATGCAGTTCTATATGGGTATATATATAT